>JBBPRK010001269.1:0-13558 GCA_038093075.1 Boletus patriciae | reverse complement strand
AGCTGACTAATGCCAAGGGAAAGCTGACAAATGCCAAGAGAAAGCTTACCAATGCCGAGTCCAATTGCCAGATTCAGCTCAATGGCTTGGTAATCATGGGCTTTGGCCTGCAGGCTTGGCAATGACTTATGATGACTCAGACAGGTCACATGACCAACTCTCTCTCTGGTACTTAAGCTAGTACAAGATGTTAAACAATAGATACAGTAGGTAGCTATTGGTAGTAACAGAGATATGGTTGGACCAATTACTTAATTTCTCCACAACCGGTGGATGGAAAGATAGGGGAAAATAGTGGGAGGTACTTCATACTAGGCACTATCTAGCCTTACATTATGGAGTGATTTGGACCGCGTGAAAGGGGTGAAATCACAAATCTCGGGTCAAGTGTATCCAAGTACTATACAAGTACTAATACAAGAACTCATGATCCATGCATCAAACTGGTTTGGTGCAGGTCAGCGCGCCCACCGGACACTCAAACAATACCTTCAGATTTACTGCAACTACCAACAAGACAACTGGTCGGAACTCCCTCCTCTCACAGAATTCTCCCACAACAATGCGCCTAGTGCTACCACAGGTGTATCCCCCTTCTTTGCCAATAAGGGCTATCATCCCAACTTCACTGTCCACTCTGAGCATGACCTCACCTCCTTCTCCACCCAGTCCTACGTTATGGACCTGGACGAACTTCATGCTTTCCTCCGATCAGAGATGCTGGAAGCCCAGAAATGCTACCAAGGACCAGCAGATGCAAAATGGAGTCCAGCTCCAGACTTCAAGGTCGGTGACCAGGTGTACCTCAAGGCGAAATACCTCCGCTCTACAAGACCCTCAAAGAAACTCTCCGAAAAATATGTAGGTCCATTTACTATCATTTCTAAACCTGGTACTCACTCTTTTATGTTACAACTTCCAGACTCTATGCACTCTGTACATCCAGTTTTCCATGTTTCTCAGTTAGTACCTTGTGTTCCGAATTCAATTCTGAATCGTGTCCAACCCCCGATACCTCCGATCGAGGTTGACAGAGAACCCAAGTATGAGATCGAGGAGATCTTAGACTCCAAGATTGATCGGAGACAGCATCACTGCCAACTCCTGTACTTGGTGCGTTGGCTCGGTTACCAAGGAACAAATGATGAGACTTCCTGGCTACTTGCAACGGAGTTGGGCAATGCGAAGGAGCTTGTGATGGACTTCCATCGGAGGTACCTGAATATGCCTGGACCCCTCTCTCCATAATGCCAACAAAAGTCTGATGTCCCCCTTTATTGTTTCTATTATGTTTTCTTCCTTTCTGTTTATCTCCGATAGCAACTTCACAATGACAATTACAATACCGACTAAAGACAAACAAAGAGGCAAAGACAGAAAAGAAAGCATCTATTTACTCCTACCTACTCCTTCATCTCTTTCTCACCTTCTCTGTCCTTATCCCTGTCCTCCGATCCCTTCTCTCCTCCCTCCTCTGCCTCACCTCCCACATCCACTGTCTCTTTCTCCTCCATCTGCACCCCCACCTGTGGCCTCACCTTCGCCCTCCTGCTGTCCTGCACCTCCTTTATGTCATCCGCAATCTGCTTCACCTTGTGTGCAATGGCGCCGAGGTGCTCGGACATCCACTTGATCAGTGCCCACATGGCATTGTTGAGCTGGAGCCCAATGACTGCTCTGGATGGCCCTGGGACCGGGATCACCACCTCTGGTCACATCCTCTTCCTCCACTCCACTACCTCCTCCTCCTCCTCCTCTTCATCCTTGTCACCCCATGCTCACTTGCATGTGATGTGCAGCCTCATGCACCTCTTGCATGCTGTCCCCTTTGACCCTGCTGGGGGCTCCTCGCATGCCTCGCCCTGATCGATGCAGCGGCAGCAGGGCTTGAGTGTGAGTTGTGCCGACCCTTTCTTCCCTGCTCGCCTCTTCCACTTGGGCTGCTGGGAGCCCATATCATCATCTGATAACAAGACAACGACCTCCTATACAAACTGGTTAGTAGGGCGTCAAGCCTGATGGACGTGCCACACACCTTGTCCTTCCCCTTCTCCTCGCATGTGCGCTTCTCTGCCTTCTCCCAATCACACTGCGCCTTCACCCCCAATTCCTTCCACACCGCCTCTTCATGCTCCGTCTGCTCCCTCTCCTCATGCTTGTGTCACTCCTTCTCCTCCTTGCATTGAAGTTGCACTGTGCGCTCTGCTTCCTGCCTCTTCCTGGCGATTTTGAGCTTCTTGCTGAGCTCCTCGACGTTGCACGATGCCGGCATAGGGGAATGGGACGGGGTCGGGCTGGACATGGTGGAAGTGGAAAAAAGGGAACAAGGCACAACCCCGGTGGGCACCAACCTCTTATAGGGAAAATTCAGTCTCTGACCGAATCCTGATGCAATCAACAAAACACTTAGCTGACAAACTCCACTCGCTTTGCCAATCACACCATCCATCAGTCCATATCCATGCCCGATCCTCCAATCCAGTCCACATTCGTTCCTGACCCAACCCTGATCCATACCAAGTATCTCCATCGGACTTTGCCTCAGAATCATACCATTCTCCATATCAGACATCCATCCCCACTGCCCCCTTCCTTTCCTATGCTTTATCTCCTTTTAGTTAGCTCACTCTCCATTGTATACTTATGACCCTTCATTATTACTATATTATCCCACACGTCTTCCTTTGCCACCATTCCTCCTCCATATGCTTTCTTCATTCTCTGTCTCCATCCACATGTACTTCATACCTTTCCATATGCTCCTCCATACTTACATCCGATCCCCGATCCGATCGTCATAGTATATTCCTCTGTACTCTTCCTTTGTACCTCAGTTTGTATATCAACAAAGTCTCCCATCCTCTTACTCAAAGTCCCCCTTTGTGTCTCTGTTCACCTCCGTACCTCTGCACCTCCGTCCCTCTGAAATCAAGGACAACGACCTCGGCAAGGGCGTAACACACAAGTCTACACCAAGTCCTTATTAAGTCCCCACTCTTGTATCTCTGTCGGACCTCTGGTCCACCTCTGTGACTCACCCCCATTCCCCTACTGCTTTCTCCATCTGACCTGAGCCTGGAGGACCCGCACTTGACAGGCACCTGCCTGACACCTGTGCAGATATCAAATCTGACTGCCAGGTTGAACTAATTACTGATTCTCCGCATGCTGTCAGTTTGAAACACTTGACTCAGTGAAAACTATCCTACACTACTAGTCAACTACCAGTTCACTGGCACTAGTGATTACAACACTATGGTGAGTCAAGAGGCTGATCAGTGGTCACTGATCATTGTCTAGATTCTGACTCTAGAATACTGAAGGATGAGTCAGTGACTGTCAGTCTCAGTCAGACTGCAACGTTATCAGACCAAATGGCCAGCCACCTAGGTATACCAAATGAATTAGAGTTGCTGCACTCCAACCAGTGCCAGGCTCGAGAGTAAGTTAGTGATTTCTCACCCTATTCCAATTCTTGCTTGGCCCCAGGACCTTTCCGCAGGCCCCACAGCCCCCTTGTCAGATAAGGATAGATAAGTACCTGCTTCCTGCTTATTGCAGAATATTCCACTCGCATGGCACTTGCAAAAAGCTCTGAAGTACAAAATTTGGTAAGCTGTTTCAAATTGCTCACTCTCCTAACAACCATGATGTCTGCAGCCTTAGCTGCAGGCGTCAGCTGCTCGTATCCCAGTATAAGCATTTACAGCACCCACCTCAAATCTGATATGTATGGCTTGTCGAAGAGCCACTCAAAGCACTCTACTGGGTCCTTATTGATGAAAAAGAACTCCACAGCAATAGGAACTGCTCAGCCCAGCCCAGCCGCCAAATCTTTACCCAGGGACATATTCAACCCAGACTCTAACACACAGTCCATGCTTTCACCCAAAGCAGGGGCACTCCTACTCAAATTTCCATTGTTGTCCAAAGTTCACGATCTATTGGAGTCAGGTAAGTCGTCTGCCAAGTGATGTCAAGCAAAGTTCACAAGTTCATGCTATGAGCAGCGATGTTTGTGAGGGCTGTGCAGTGTCTTGTTCCAGGAAGGGACGTGAAGGAGAGACCAATGAACTAATCAAGGTATGAACCGTCCTTTAGAGCCAGTATGGACTGAACTTGTAACTGTTACTTACGTCGCTTAACTGCCAAGTGCAGCGAACTCTAAGTCGCTGTTGGTGATGCCAGTATCGTAGAAATTCAGACTCAGCATTTCCTTTCGGGTAATCAAACCCCCAGTGTCACATGCGATCCTGCAACGGGATGCAAGTTACACCTTTCTTATCAACATCAATATGCCTCCTCTGCACTCATTCAGCCCCCCTCAACGTCAACGGTTCATTCAGTACTTAACCCTCATCATCAGAATTACCCTCTGTGCTACTGCAAACCTTCTTGAATCCCTGATTCAACCACGAGAACCTGAACCTTATCACACCTCAATCCTCACTGGTGAGGGCTGGGTCATCGAACTTCTCACTGGACACCCAGAATGAATCTGCTGTGAATTCAGAGTGCATGCTCATGCATTTGAGAAGCTCGTTGTACTCCTCCGATCCTACGGACATGAAAACTCCCACTTTGTCTCGCTTGAAGAACAACTTGCCATTTTTATATATACCTGTATCATTGGTTTACCTATCTGTCATGTGGAAGAAGGATTTCAGCGTTCCAACAACACAATTTCACAGTAATTTGCTGTGCTACATTCAGCGACCTTGTCAAATTTTTGTGGCAGGTATTTCCACAAGATGCTTGTCATTTTCAGTTCTGCTCCTTTCTATTCAGCCTATGTTCATGCTCCTAGTAGTGAGGTTGTCCCATCCAAAATTCGCAACAGTCCCAAATACCGGCCCTATTTCAAGGGTGCCATTGGTGCAATGGATGGTAGCCACATTGTTGCTGCACCACCCGCTGCTGCATGTTCCCGCTACCACAACCAAAAAGGATTCTTATCCCAGAATTGTTTGTTTACATGCGGCTTTGACCTGCTTTTCACATTTGTGTTGACAGGGTGGGAAGGGAGCACATCAGATGCGCATGCCTATGATGATGCGCTGTCACGGGGCTTTCAGGTTCCACATGGAAAGTACCTATTGGGAAATCTTGGCTATCCTTCTCGACCAACTCTCCTCATACCCTACTGTGGTGTGAGGTATTATTTAGCAGAATTGGGACATGCTGGAGTAAGGTATGGAAGCTCTTTTTAAATGGTTTTTGGCTGACCATTTTTCCAGACCTGCCACGAAAGAGGAACTATTCAACCTACGCCATGCTTCGGCAAGATGCAATATTGAATGCAGCTTTGGCATCTTGAAATGACACTTTTGGATCCTTCTGCTCCCACTGCCTTTCAAAATGGCAGCACAGGCATGCATTCCAGCTGTGCTCTGTGCGCTCCACAATTTTATGCGCATACATGATTCCCAAGTGGATCCTGACCCTAATGACCCGCTCCCTGACGAGAATACTGATGGTACCTTCAATTTCATACCCGGAGAAGCAGCAGATGAAGGCAGTATAAAGGAATGCACCCTGCATGACAGGATTGCCACAGAAATGTGGCATGATTACTTGCAAGTTGTGCATTTGAGAGCCCAGGGTGACAAGTACAACGTCGACGACATCTAATTTGTGTACTCTCAATAATGAAAAGTTTTCTGTATTGCAAGTACATGTAATGGTAACAAAGAACTAGCATGAATACAACCTGAACATATCATCTTGATCAGTGTACACATCATTGTATGGACCCGAGACATCACCACCTTGCCCACTGTCAGGAATGTTCAATGTATTATACATGGTTGAAGCTGACGAGGACACATAAGCATCAGATATAGACAGCACCCCCTGGGTGCTGAAAGCATCTGATGAGTGTATGTGTGTGCCAGATGACATGGTGTGTTGATAGCCCGGCAGTGCAATGTATGGATAGTCTGTGGATGATGACATGGAGAAGGGTGGCATAAAACGCTGGAAGTGGAAGGGTCATCAAATGGAATCATGAAGTCAGCTGTCAAGTCTTTGAGTGTGATGCTGTTGCTGTTGGGAGGAGGTTGGATGTAACTTGAAGACTGAGGGGGGGGGAATGACATGCAGTGGGTGACTAGTGGGCAAAGGTGCAGGTGGTGCAGGTGGGCTGGTATCCTTCAATTGACTCTTTGCATATTGCATCTTGGCAAACTTGTGCCGCGCCTCCGCATCTAGTAGGACATATACTTGAAGAACGTCTGGCTTCTCCATAAAAAGGTTGGCAAGATATGCCCTGGCATCTGAGGACAATGCACGGTCAGATTGCAACAATGGAATGGCATCTGTGGGTCCAATGTTGGCAGCAGAGAGCAACAGGGACATGGGTTTGTCGATAGAAGGTTGGGCATCACTGACAACATCTACTATGCAATGAAGTGTGCTGCTGAGGCCTGAGATAACTGCCATTTGACCTGAGCCCGACCCTGGATTGGCCCGTGTCCTTTTGCTAAATGAAGTGAGTTGGGAGTGGACTCATGTTGCTGTTGGACTAAGCAGGTCCCATGTGATAAGAACTGGCTCCTGGCTTGGGGCCCAGGGAGGCCCTGTTCAGATGGGGACACTTGAGATATATTACACTTTCTGGACCGCAGAGTCATGGTGTCTTCATACATCTCGACTGCATCAGCAAGCTCTTTGAGCATGAATCTGTGGTTGAGGTCTGGTAGTTCAGGAACGTGTGTGGGGAGCAGTCGACTGCCTGTACTTCTTCTTGACCAAGAAGACATCATGCTAGATTAAGGTCTGGATACCACAGCTGCCACATTGTAATCATATTCATTGCCATCACCATCTTCCTCAGTTTCATCCCAGTTTGAAGAGGGTGGCAGCATGAATGCACCATTGCCCACAACTCCATCTGGGCCCACCAGAAAGATGTTGTGAACCCCATTGTAAAATCACCAGCCCTTGTTTTTGAATGCAGCCATGCAGTGGCCAACCTGTGTGATGAGGTGTGAGACAAAATAAAAATTTCCTATCTAGGACTGACCATGGTTTCTATTCAGGCATTCCACATTTCTTGCTCAGAGGGGGAGCAGATGTTTGCACCACGGATACTGTCCCAACTGGTTCCCGAACGTCCAAGATAGGTCTGTATTAATAGATAAAGTTGTTTTAGCTAAGTAGACATATTAGCACAACATAGCCTGAGGATGAATGAAAAAAGGGAGAATGTACGCTTGCCCACTTTGATGCAACAGCATTTGATGTCTTACAATTCCCAAGTGAAATTGCTGCCTCATGATATACTGTCAGAGGAAAAACACCTGCATCTCTGATCCTCTCTTGACAAGTGTAGAGGTAGCTGAGGAGTGAGTTGACCTCATGATCGGACCATGTAGTACGAGGCCTTCTCGGGTTGGTGGTAGAGAGCATATGAAGTGTGTGGTATCCACAAAGTGCAGTGATTCCGCCAATCCCACGGAGGACTCGATGAAGAGCGTCATTAGTGGGAGAGGTGGCAGAAAGAATGAGGGCCATTGAAAGAGATAGAGATTTACACTCCAAAATCTATTTAGCTTGTTTCCTGCTGGTGAACCAAGGGCTCGGTGAGGGGAGGGGTCAACTGCCCAAAAGGAAATGCTGAGTCCGAATTTCTATGATGCCATTATCATTAACAGCGACTTAGAGTTCGCTACACTTGGCAGTTAAGCGATGTAAGTAACAGTTACAAGTCCAATCCATACTGGCTCTTAGGTGTTGTAGTAACTATATTAATGGGCTCGACAGACATTCGAAAATATCGATATACAGGGGTTCAATGCCATCACTCAACTCTTGGAGACCAACATCCCTCATTCTAAGCCAAGGTAAGTCCAATGTGTTCCTATGTTGCCACCGATGGTAATTGAATCATAGATTGACCCATACTGCATTGAACGGATCCTCTTTATCAAGATGCCAAAATCACTCCACAAGGTGTCTCTGATCCAAATATCTCATGAATTGATTCCAGCCATCAAGCTACTCCCCTACGATGACAACCTCATCTGTCCCTCGGTTGAAACCTGCATCGAGCTTCAGTTATCATCTGGTGACTTTATCACGGTGCCCGATATTGTCCTGCTGCTTTCACGTCAGTTGGGCTTACGTGTGGACCCTCAAATTGTCTTCATTGGCGAATGTGCATTTTCCCAAAGCGAGGAAGTCCTTGCAGAGAAACTCCAATGCAAGGTCAATGCACACCCAGAAATCATCATGGCATTGATGATTATCCTCATGAAATCCACTCCGTACCATTCTCCTAAGGCAGAGTTGACTGCTTGGCATACATTCTGCCACCACCCTGAACCTATTTCCTTCTCAGAGTTCATGGAGATAATGCCAAAGAAGGATGGAGATTCTGAAGTGCTTGGTCCAGTTACAGATGCTGAACACCCATGGTCTCGGATCACGCACATTGATCATTACATCTGGGTCAAGGATGGGGAGGAGAAAATTAACATTAGTCAACGCCATGGTCTGATGACCGCTCATGGGGTAAGTAAGAGTGGGAAGTGACACTTCTGACTAATAGTAATCAATCACAGACTCTGTTCCCAGAGATCAACATGGAGGCTGTGGACATGGTAATTCGTGATGGGTTGTTGAAAATCAAGGACGCAATTGCCCACTTCAGCTTGCAGCTCAATCCCAATGCAAACATGGACCTTCTCGAGGGTGCAGTCCTTCCGTGGGACTTTAGTTGGCGGAAGTGTCAGCTGGGCATTGAAAATGCAGCCGAACGTACTGCATACAAGCGATTCCAATGATGGTACATGCACACCTTCAGGGGGACAAAGTGCTTCATTGAAGATGTTGATGGTGACTACATTGACATGTCTCGCTCCTTGGGACCCACTGGCATATCCACATCCTCATGCATCACTCGTTCCAAGAGCCGACTGACCAATGTCATTATTCTCCCTGCTAGCGACCAACAGTCCCTAATCTGGAGGACCAAAGTATTTCCGAATGAGCTCATTGGCTTTTACATCCTGCTTTACCACATTAGTAACATTACTTCCATGTTACTGCATGTCTGTTCTACACGATGTTGTAATACTACCTGTTGCTCTGTTGTTAGTTGGTTGGTTTGTATTTTCAAGTCACATCGGCACCAACAACATGCTGTACAGCCTGTACTGTATGGGCTCAGGGAACATCAGGGCCGCATCCCAACAGTGCTGCCTACAGTTGACCATGCAATATAAATAATGTTGCATTTCCTATCCCACCCTACAACGTTGGAGCTTAGTGACCTGGTCAGGTCTGTCAATGTTCTTTTTACAGTTCAAACCTCCATTCGCATTCAATTGCCATCCTGGACCCTCTTCACCATGCAATCATTGAAATGTTGCCGTCATGGTCAAGGTGGTCCAGCACCCAGTGGCCAGCCAGGTCCCATCTCTCTGCCCATTGAGCCCTCTGCTCTTGTCGCTCCCCCAACAGCAGCTGCAGATACAAGATCTCGCAGGAACCGGTGCCCTCCTGTACAGTTCATTCAGGATGAGGCTGATGACGGTGAACATTTTGACATCCATGCTCACTCAGAGGTATTGGAGGAAGAATTGGATTCAGGAACACCAGAAAGTAATCCTCCTTGTGCAGCTATTGCACCAGCAGCAGCCCCTACCTTTGCCAACAGATCTAGTTCAGAACTGACAGCCACCAACCCCCAAGCAACTAATGGATCTACCTGAACAGACCCTTTGGTGACCAACATCTCATCAACTTCTAACAGGGCACTCAACATAGAATTTTTCTTTTAGAAAGAGAAAGATGATACAATTTGTAATCCATGCAAGTAAGTCAATACATGTCCCACCTGCTGTGATCTGCTAAAAAGTGTGCATACATCCATGTGACAACTGTAGGTCATTCGCAGCTGAGCTTGCTGCAAATGGGCAGCCTTACAACGTCCAGTACTATTTCAGCTGGAAGACATCCAACACCCCCCTTCGTCACCATATTGAGGTTAGACATGTACTATTCTACCTTGAATAAGCAGAGAAGCATGGATGGGCTATCAATGTTAAGTTTGCCAATGCTGCATTTGGGTCGGGGTACACATTCAAGACTCTCAAGCAAGTTATTACACAGCCTGGGGTCAAGCTAGGCGCATTGCCTCCCCCTCCTTCCTCAGATCCTTCTGATTGTCTGCCAGCAGGTATCATTGCATCACAGCAACCAATGTTCAGCGCTGGCCTTCCACCATTCACAATCAATGAACTTAGGAACTACTTAGTCCGTTTTATTGCCACTAATGATCTGGTTCATATAACTCCTCAACTCTTCTGTTCTCACATCTAACCCACTATGGACATCGTTAGGCAATTAACAAGGTTGAATCCCCTGAATTTCGCCAACTTATTCTCTTTTGCTGCCCCCGTGACATAACAGACTCCGACATCCCTCACTGCACAAAGACACACAAGCTGATCCTCAGTGCATTCAGAACAACATTTTCCTTCCTGTGAGCTGAACTTGTGGTGAGTGTTTCATGTCCTCGCTTTACCCCTTATTATCAATATTACACAATCAATAGATGGTGATGGGAGACATATCCTTCACAGCGGACATTTGGCCGAGTGATAGCCTTGATCCATATCTTGCTGTGACAGCACACTGGATTGGACAAGACAAGAGTGGGACATGCAAACTGCATTTCAAATCTGCGCTCATCACTCTCCACTATGTTCCAGGGAGCCATACAGGAGCTGCACTCGCTAAAACCTTTTTGTATCTAATTGATTGCACTGGGATTCCCCTCGACAAGGTAAGCAATTCATATATTATTATATTACTCCACCACCAATTCTGATTTAGGTTGGCCACTTCATGATGGATAACACTTTAAACAGTGACTCTGCCATGTCAGAGTTCTCAAGGATTCTATTGGAAGAGCGCGAGTTCACCTTTAACCCCATTGATCGCTGCATTTGCTGTCTGCCTCATATACAACATATATGTCCAATGCACAATCAATAAGTACACACAGGCCAACTTCTCCAGGTATCCATCTACATGGACGAACTCTGCAGGCAAGGTAATCAATAGATCTGCCTATTCCAGGGTCGTTCACGATGATCCCATTGAAATGGTAGAGGGATTGTACACACCATTTGTTCCTTTGGCCAGTGTCGTTTGAATTTTCGCCAAACAATCATCTCTGGGAATGAGCAAGAACGGTTCATTGACCATCGGGGATGTATAATCAAGCCGCCTGTGGTTGAACTCCTTCATGACGTCCAGACACGTTGGGATTCAACATATTGTATGATCAGCCGTTTGCGATCACTCGAGCAGGTAAGTATACTATTACACTGATACTATGTAAACTTCCACTAACATTCTCGATGTTGCTAGGCTGTTAGCTATTTCCTAGATGCTCCCCAAAACCTTAATATCGTGGACCACAAGTTGGATCCCTGTCAAGTCTGGGTCCTCCGGGCTCAAGTCCGACAGAGGAAACGGTAGGGAGATAGAGGTTAGTTACAGAGGTGGACCAGAGGTCCGATGGCGATACGAAAGTGGGGACTTAGTAAGGACTTGGCGTAGACTTATGTGTCACGCCCTTGCCGAGGTCATTGTCCTTGATTTCAGAGGGACGGAGGTACAGAGGTACGGAGGAGAGCGGAGGCACGAAGGAGGACTTCGAGTGAGAGGATTGGAGACTTAGTTGATATATGAACTGAAGTACAAAGGCGGAGTACAGAGGACTTATATACTGTGACGTTTGGATCGGGGATCGGATGTAGGTATGGAGAAGCATGTGGAAAGGTACGAAGAGCATGTGGGTAAAGGACGGAGAATGGAGAAGGCATATGGAGGAGGAATGGTGACGAAGGGAGACATGTGGGATAACGTAGTAACAATGAAGGGTTGTAGGTATGCAATGGAGAGTGAACTGACTAAAAGGAGATAAAGCATAGGAACGGAAGGAGGCAGTGAGAACGGAGGTCCGATACAGAGAACGGTATAGGTCCGAGGTGAAGTCCAATGGAGATACTCGGTATAGATCGGGGTTGGGTTGGGAACGAGTGCGGACCAGATCGGAGGATCAGGCATGGATATGACATTAACCAAATAACCTTCTCCACTGACGTTATGTTCCAGCTTCCGTGCTGAGGAACACCTGCTGCCCCCAGGTTTAATGGGACCCCATCCGACCTTGCCTGCTTCCTTGCTGACATTGCAGACCTTGCAGACCGGGCCGGACTACCAAATTCCGGCCAAACTAAACTTGCCCTTCGTTATGTAGATCTCAACGATGCAGAGCTTTGGGACACTATCCCCAAAGCCATGGCTTGCCCACCCGATTGGGCAGTGTTTGTATTAGCCCTGATTAACCTCTACCCTGGGTGTGACCCAAATACCTGGACTATTGCAGGCACCAACTCTGCAACCACTGTACCACTGCAGACCTCCTCAGAAACTACCATCGCACAGTTACCGCCACTATCCCTGATATCCCCACCATCTCCTCTGCCGAGCCCGACCCCATCAATCAGACCGGTCATACCTAGCCCAGACTGGCCTGTTCAGGTTTTAGCACGCAATCCAATACTACCACTGGCCAAACCACCTTCTCTACTTCCCTTACCGTTGCCACCATCACCATCACTGCCATAGCCACCATCTCTTTTGCCAAGCCTGACCCGGCCAATCAGACCGGCCCTACCTAGCCCGGACCAGCCTATTCAGGCTTTAGCACATAACCTGATACCACCACTGGCCAAATCTGTCATGTCCGGGTCCTCTGGGCTCAAGTCCGATGGAGGAAGCGGTAAGGAGATGGGGGTGAGTCACAGAGGTGGACTGGAGGTCCAACGGAGATACGAGAGTGGGGACTTAATAAGGACTTGGTGTAGACTTGTGTGTCACGCCCTTGCCAAGGTCATTGTCCTTGATTTCAGAGGGACAGAGGTGCAGAGGTATGGAGGTGAACAGAGACACGAAGGGGGACTTTGAGTAAGAGGATGGGAGACTTTGTTGATATACGAACTGAGGTACAAAGGTGGAGTACTGAGGACTTATATACTATGACAATCGGATCGGTGATCAGATGTACATATGGAGGAGCATATGGAAAGGTATGAAGTGCATGTGGATAAAGCCGGAGAATGGAAAAGGCATATGGAGGAGGAATGGTGGCAAAGGGAGACATGTGGGATAACATAGTAACGATAAAGGGTCGTAAGTATACAATGGAGAGCAAGCTAACTAAAAGGAGATAAAGCATAGGAAAGGAAGGGGGCAGTGAGGATGGATGTCCGATACGGAGAATGGTATGGGTCTGAGGCGAAGTCCAATGGAGATACTTGGTATGAATCGGGGTTGGGTTGGGAACGAGTGTGGACCAGATGGGAGGACCAGGCATGGATATGACAGTGCCCTCCCATTAGGCCGAGCCCTCGAGGCCGAGATAGGGGTGATGGAATGGACTTGCCTAAAGCGAGGATATGGAATGATGGATGGTGCGATCGGTGAAGCGAGCGGAGTTCATCAGCTAAGTGTTTTGTTGATCGCATTGGGATTCGGT
>JBBPRK010001268.1:0-13575 GCA_038093075.1 Boletus patriciae | reverse complement strand
CGTGGGGCCCAATAAGGAGGCTCGGCTTGATTCGGAACGTTGATCCCACGCTATCTTGGTTCATGCAAACCTGTCCCCTCCGGGTCCAGGAGCAGTATCGCCGTACCAGTTACCTCGAGCGCTTGCCTACAGCCTACATAGAGCTCTCGGGAGAGAGACGAGCTTTCTCCCCCGTCCTCGCCCCACAAACCACTGCTCAAGATCAAGCTCAAGTTGCCCCAGATACTCAGCCAGAACGAATCCAGCAGAGCGCCGTCCAACGCCCAGCGGTGAACCCGGCTGGTCGCCCTCGCATCGCGCCATATCGAGGGGTACGCAAAAACGCATACGACGTCTCTCGTGACTCACGGACGTCTTGTTGCAGACATGGGCGTCGAGCCGGAAGACGAGGACGAGGAGGACGAGGGTGGATCTACCTGTCCGATGACCTCTCTTCAAGCCGTTCTCGCCAGCGTGGTCGACTCGTCACACGTCTCCCTGTGTTCGTACCGCTCGTCCGTCCATATACCCAAAGACTCACGTCCACCACAGCGGAATCCTCTCGCAAAAGGAAACAGCTCACTGGATCCGAGATCGTCTGCGACGCGAAGAGCCCGCGCGCAAGCGTAGGAACCTGACGGAAAAGAAACTCGAGGACGAAAAGGTGTGTGTTCAACCAACGCCATATTCCTCCTCGTACACCTCCACTTCGGTGGTCGGGCAGCTGCTTTACCACAAACATCATGGCAGCAAACTACCCCACGTCATAATTCATAAGAATGCTGTTGATTGGAAGATCGACGTGTCTAAAACTGCCGGCGGGAACGGCAGGGCTCCAGGGGGGTCAACGACCTGCTCACGAGCGCATTCGTGTGGTCGGGGATACGGTGGGGGCACGGGTGTCCTACACAGGGATCCCCACACGGGACATAAATGGATGTGTACAAAAAAAAACCAACGTCATGCACGTGCATGAACGCTCATGCGCACGCGGTTTCGGACGGACAGAGACCATCAACCGCTTGCTCAAGAAACAGAGCAAGTCAAAGAACACGTAACGTGCTGTCCACCGCGGACGATGTCTGCGACGCCTGCTATCGTGCAGTCTGCCCGGGATGGCTCGGAGGAGGCGCCCGAGGGAGAAGCGCTCGAGCCTGCCGAACTTACCCCTACCATGTACCGGTGGATATCGACCACCAAGCCACTGCCCGGCGACCCAAAGCCGGGTCCTCGGGACGACTCTGACGGTCGAATGGGGCTCATGTTTTCGGTGCCCGTGTCGGTGCTCCCACAAGACGCCGCACCCCCTCGAAACGAGGATACTATCGGTTGAGAAACCAGTGTGCGACGTGAGCGGTTGGTCGAAGGGGGCGTGTCGGATGGAGCATCTCGAGATCCTGGAACGCCAGATGGACGTCGTTTGCTCGGGCGGGCCTGCGTGGTTTGCATCGAGTGCTTTTGGGACATGTCTTGTGGTGGTATGTCCAACCGTATTTTTATTATTGAATCAATTGAGAGTAGCGAGTTCGAAGGGGACGGCGCCAAGCCGAAGAAATTGAGTAAGCAAAGATGACAGAGAACTCAGAGAAGCCGGTCGTCGTTCGTCGTCGTAATCTAGGATCGCGAGGATTACTACATACACAAAAGGTAAGTACGTCTATGCCATCTACTCGTAGTACTGAGTGTTCCATCAGAGGTAACCATCCTCGTAAACGTTTGGTATCTTCACGCACGTCGTCGCAGGGTTACTCACAATTCCCGTAGAGCAATATCACGCCACGAAGCTCGGTATCCCGATGGAGACAAATTCATGCCTGATAGATTCCTGGATGCGCAAGGGATGTCCACAGACGACGCGTGGGTAGGGTCCGATGGGTGATACTACTTGATCACCACGCGATCGTGGCCGCCTCGAAGCGTTCGGCATCCAGTAATACATTTCAAGAATCAAGGTGTTCTTTGAATTGTGCATCCGTCACAAGGGGAAGGCATAAGTCTGAATCATCTTAATCGCCTTCGTCATCGCAACTCCCTGTGAACCGAATATTCTATCAGAAGAGAGAGAGAGAGAGAGAGAAAGGGCGTCTTCTGACGACATACCACTGATGCATCGATGAACGGTACATCCGCAACTCCTCCACTCGCCAGGTTCGCAGTCAAGAAGACCCCATCCACGCTATGCATCTGTGCCAAGTGAAACGACTTTTGGACGTTGTACGTGTCTATCATCCTCATCTATCCCTCTTGCTATACTTTCCAGAAGCATATTTAATACGCAAGTAGTATGCACGTCACTCCCTTTGATGCGCTCGATCAAGCTTGTCAAAGGACCATTGTGCGACGTGAACGCGGTCTACCACAAACGCGTGCAAGGTTTACTGGCTGCAAACCGATGTCATGCGATGCGTATCCAGTCACTCCTTCCCAGGCCGCCGGAACCCGAAGTCAGACAACATGCGATCAAACTACAATGATTCAGCCGACTCAGTTCATTCGTACACATACGACAAGACTATACATGAGAGTTGAATTTCAGAACTCAGGGGAACGCGCGGGAAACGACTACAGGGCACGGGGGCAGCCGGCACCATCTGGAAAAAAAGGTTGGCTTTCGATGATGCGTGCTTCAATCTCAGGCGTCAGATTTGGCCAGGACAAAGCCAAGGGAGGTGAGACCATCTAGAAGTCGTGTTCAGAATGACAACCAAGAATAAGCACGCCATGCTGCATACCTCTGTCCCCTGAGGTGCCGTGGAATGCAATGATGTTGCCGGAAGTCGCCCACTCAGCATCAAGGGCGACATTGCTACCCTGGTAAGGGCCTGATGAAGCACATGCGTGAATATTTATTGGCAAGGTCAAGCTGCTCAAATATATCCCGACCTCGTTGGACCCATGTCGCGTTTGTCGGGTTAGACAAGATAAAGGTGACCGAGGCCACCCGCCCGGTGGTTGGGTACGAGCCACCCTTGAGCTGCCCCTTCACTTCAACAAGACGCTCATTGTCTAAGAGCCGAGACGATCTTGAGACAGACGACATACATGACCTCCAGGCAGTACTCACCTTGGATATGGACTGAACCAAGAGGCGCTCCATACGTGTTTCCATGGCTGACGGAAACAACATCCCCTTGCAATAACTTGTATTGGATTCCCAATCCAACGATGACGGCTTCATCCTGTCGATTGTCGGAGAAGATTTCGATTTTCGCGATGCTCTTGATATTTTGCTGGGACGGATATCCTCCGACTGCACGTCATTGTCGCAACGGGTCAGACGACGGCAACGCGGAGGCATCATCGCTCACCCGCTTTCAAGTCGTCGAAGGCTTGATCGTGGTCGCCAGCTTTGCCGACGGGATCGGTAAACTCGAAACCATCGGTGAGAGCCATGATGTATTGAATGTGAGGTGAGTGGTAGTAGAGGCGTTGTGTGGCTTACCGATGGATGCTCTCATTTTATAGCCCGGGGAGACAGGATACGTACGTGGGGTTTCCCTTGGTCTAAACCTGGTGCGAACGCAACACTGGGCCATCGGACAACCGGATCTCTGGTTCGAAATCTCGTGTGGAGAGAGTACGACATTCCAAAGTTCCCAAACTCGTCCACACAACGATTTGAGGTGGTCCTAACGAGAGCCTGATTCTTTATGCATCATGCTGCAGGGATGCCAGTGGGATCTGGGGGGTTGTCACGGCTGAACTTCAAGAACAGCTGAAATGAATGACAACCCGTCCATGCCGCCCAATTTGCGCCAGTGTCGATCCGGACGACTGGATCTCTGGTTGGAAATCTGGTGGGCAGAGTCGTACGACATTCCAAACTCGTCCACAAGGTTTCGGCGTAGTCCTATCGAGAGGTTCTTGTGTGCATCGTGCTGCAATGGGATCCGAGTATGTAGTTGAACGGTCACGTTAGGATAGGTTAGCGTGCCGTAGCATGCTAATCAAGGCTGAGAGCTTCTTTTTTATTTTACTACGTCGAATACGAGGAATACGAGGTCTCCAACGCAGAAAATAGGACGAGTTCCCCGCCGCCCAATTTGCGCGAGTGTCAACACTAGCCCGGATCCGGACAACTGGATCAATCTGGTGTGCAGAAAGTACGACATTCCAAACTCGTCCACACAACGATTTGGGGTGGGGTCTGAGGAGCATGAGCTGAACGTCAAGAGCAGCTGAAATGAATGGCAACCTGTCCACGCCGCCTAATTTGCGCCAGTGCCCATCCGGAAGACTGGATCTCCGGTTGGAAATATGGTGGGCAGATGCTGACGCGCCTGCAGACCATAGTCGTCGAGACGTTGCACGAAAGACACCAGATCTCGGAGCTCTTACACCCCTTAAAGGGGGGGTGGGGGTTCCTTGTCGACGCGAAACCGACCAAAAAGGGGTGCCATCTGAATCCGGTTATTCTATTGATAGTTCGACGTCGACTGCAGCATCAATAAACTCTCAGCAAACCTTCTCGAAAAGCGCCAAAGTTTAAAGTGCCATGCATACGCTGTCGCCCACCCACCCTCTCGCATCTGTAACGAGCCAGATGAGTAGAATGGACTTAAGTACTTACTGGTAAGTATAAACATGGAGAGTGTCAGGACTTGGGAGCGAGAGACATGCTCTTTGTGTAATTGTACAGATTTATTCGTAATCCCGTTAGTTCGCGATGCCGCAATAAGTCTTGATCATATGTACTACCGATAGGCTTTGAATATCCATCAAATCACCTTCGACAGGCTACGGCATAGTACAGCATTCCCCCAAGAGCCTATTAACTTGAACGTGTCTGAATCGTGACGAACAACGTATCAAGGGCGCTCTCGCACCCACTGAGCCCTTACAGAACAAGGGATTGTCCGAACGGGGTTATTCGCATTAGCAACTACTTTTGCTAACATGTCACCATAGAACGTACAACTCCATTGGGTTCGACGGAATTGGTTGATCAGTACTCGGTGACGAGCGGAGCCTGTAAGTGCTTCCATTCCTGGCCTGTCGCCCCGGGGGAAGTGCAAGCAATTACCACATTCGGGGATATATGGCTTTACATAAGTAGCCATGATTCTTCGCTCATGCCTCGATACTCCGCTGATATGATAGGATATGATCCAGACATGATTCGCCTTCATGGGATCGATCCAAATGGCGGCTGGATTGAGTTTGACGGAAGTGTAACGGGCGTGACCGTCCAATTCCCTAAGCTTGTCCATTCTATCTCTACCCCCATTTGGCTCGTCACAGACAGTCTGCCCCTCGCCCTCGCCTCCCCTTCGTGCCCTCAAGGCTGTTCCAACCAACGGAAGAAAAAAAAACGACTACGGCGCGTCCAATGACGCCGCCGATACGCCCAGCGTTGCCCCAGAAGATCGCTTTGATGCAAACGGTACGTCTCACCTCTGACTAGGACTACCGACACCCTCTATTGGTGCCCAGGCACCCCTCTCACCTCTCGTCTCACCAACGGACGCCCCACGGACGTCGTTTGATAGGGCGGGCCTGCGTGGTTTGCGTCGAGTGCTTTTGGGACATGTCTCGTAGTGGTATGTCGAACCGTATTTTTATTGGATTGACTTGTTCCATTGCCGTACAGAGACTCGGGGGTTGTGCTTCACCTGCTCCTGCGGTTCGACCAGAGTGCGACGACGAGCGTCAGCTGTGTTTTCACAGCTTTGGGATTCGATTGTCAGTCCGGCGTTCGTCCTTGTACCGACATACCCCTCCTGGAAGGCTCTCCTTTTCAACCGTGGAACCTTTCGGATCACGTGGTATGCCATCGAGAATTGAACCTGGCTCGGGTTGCTCACTTGCTCACCATCGTGAACTCTGGACGCACTGCTACTGGGGTGCCAATGGAACGGCAACTCCGTGCGGGGCCAGGATTCGATGTCGTGAGGGCCTCTGGAAGATTACCCGTGCCTAGAGGGGGCCATCCATCTCGAGCGAGAAGCTCTGGCGCTTTACTATTCCTGTCACCACGGATCGATCTCCATCCTTGAACTGGCCTTGCCGCTCGCTTCTATGACCGTCCCGGACAGCGGGGCCCGTCGCCCTGACCAAAGAAGCACTGGAACATTACCCACCTGGGAACCCTGATCGGTCCTCGCCATTGCACGACCTCGCGCTGTATCTCTTCGCTCGGTACAGGCGGCAGGGTATCGTAATTGACTTCGAGGCATCAGCCGTGACCTCGGAGCTGCATTGGCGTTGCACGCTCATCGGTCCCGGACGTTGAATAACCTTGCACGTCATCTCTCCGCTCGGTACGATCAAGTGGTCTTGCCAGACCCCGGCTGCTCGATGTGACCACAACTCACACCTTGATAGTTTCTCTTTCCTACAACTCAAGATCTCTGAAGTTATTCTTCAATGATCGTTTTTGTCCGTCCAGGTCAGGATTCCCAAGTCTCAGGACGAGCTGTCGGGGTTTGATTTGCCAGGCTGTACTGTTCGTTCCTCCAGTCGCTAACGCTCGCCTATAGGAGGACCTTTTCAAGATTTACGATCCACGGTGTGCAAGTCTCACGCAAGGAGACCAAAGAGTCGAAGGAAGGTAAGGGTCGTTCCTTCTTCCCTTCCGGTTCCCATGACCCATCCGTCGCTGCCAAGTGCAGACGTCAATATGATTGGTACGCCGATTGCCGATGCCTCGAACGCTGATCCCTTGGGTACGGCGTAGTACACCCCATGTTGGGAATCAGACGTCTCGTCGGGGTACTGAAGGTTCGAGACAAGCAAGCAATGATGTATCTCGCGTGTCACTGACATGAGCTTCCAGATGCATTTGACAAGTCGGATCGAGCGCATCATTGGGAGCACGTGGGTCACGCGCTGCACTCTCTGTCGCCATACGAGAGTTGGAGATGAAATAGTGCCCCGCATCGTGCAAAGGAGTGATTGTTCTGGTGAGCATCCCGGGGACACCAAACCGAAATAAATCATGTCTTATTCGTGTAAAGGAAACGTATGTATTTGAGTCACGCCACGGCGTCAACACAGAATATGTGTTACAGTCAGAATGAAGTACGTATGTAGACACCGGGGGAAAGGACGTCATACCACAATCAACTCCGAGTCCCAGACACAGCGGGAGTGCCGCGACGACGTTTCGCACTAGACTCTGGTGTTGGACTCGCCGCACGCTTCGAGTTCCTTGACAACCCTTTCGAGCGTTCCCACAGGCTGTTGGTGTTCCGAAGCTGGTTATTCCTGTTTTGCACCTGACGTCGTGTTCCGCCAGAGATAGCGATGGATAGGTTTTCACCGGCCTTGTCGTCTACAGGCCAGTCCTGCCTGTTGAAAGCCTGTTGTATCTGATTGATGAACCAGGAGGAAGACTGCAGCTGTTCGATGTCTCTGTCGTAACGACGGATGTCCTGCGACAAACCCTCAAGGTCCTCATCATATTGACTTTTCGGGACATTGACCCTCTCTCGGTCTTCGTCTGTCGGAGGGTCTCCATAGAGCGACTTGAAGGGCTTGCTCAATTCCTTCAAGAGCTTCAAGAGTGGGGTCTCGCATCTGGGCCGAAAGATTCGCGAAGGGTATTTCCCTGCACCCAAAACATATGACTTGAGATGACCGCCACGATCGAAATGTCCTTTGCGAACAGAGTGTTGATCGAACATGACCATATCATCGCCGCGATCCTCAGCCTCGTAGGAATCAATGGCCGGAACGTAGCGCAAAGTCATCCAGCCAAGGACGTGCAGGAATGACTCGAGATCGTCCGTGAGCGTGTTCAACTTGCCAGGGTCCTGAAGTAGGTTGGCGGACATGAATTGCCACGTTCCCTGATCAAGTTCAGTGTGGTGAGTGTATGGCAGGACGGTATTGCGCTGAATGGCTTACCGTGCGGTCAGGTCGCCTGCTGCCACCCTCGCCCATCACCTTCGCCAACTCCCAATCGATTAGTAATCCTTTGCCGTCGTCTGTCAAAATGATGTTTCCCGCACTGATATCGCGATGCAAGATCTTTGCGACATCAACGGCATGAGAGTGAGCTTCACATTCAACGTTAGTAAACAGTTTATATATAGTTCAGAGTAAGCGCACCTTGAAGTGCATCGAAAACGGCTGTGACAAGCTGTTTCGTGCTGTCGAACTTGAAAAGCGGACGTCCTACAATTCCATGCACCAGCCGGTAATGTTGATATGGGGAGATCGTCGGCCGCACGCATAACCATGGTGCATCCACCAACTCTTGCGTTTCTGTCCTCCCCCCGTCCACGTCGCCACCAGCGACATGTTCTGGGATATTCGGGGTCTGATGGCGGTGGAGTATTTCATAAATCTTGTGTTCAGGCATCACTTCAACATCCGGCGAGTCCGAAAGGAATCGCCACGTGTCTTTCATATAGACGATCCCCTCTTCTGACCACGGGACTTTCTTCGCCTTGCCTCGACCAGTGTGCTGATCCGCGTCGCGTTTGCTGGGGGAGTCGAGTTCGCCGCGTGTGCTAAGACCGCAATCCACGCCCTCGGTTGGAATCCAAACCACGGGTAAGCTACGAGTACATCGGCTAACAAGCGACCGGTTTTGCGTTGGCGGCCTCGGTCCATATGCGTGACCCATCCCGATCAATCCGGGCACATCGTACTCGTACAGCGGAATGTTGTTATCCTTGATCCCCAGTTTCTCCCTCACGCGCGCGTCGACTTCGGGTGAGAGGCCCGCCGGTTGGATCGATTCGTCATGACCCCGCTTCCCGGGAGAGAGATGGTCGAACCGCCAAAGGAATTCAGCCATCATCCTTGGGTTCTTGCGGTAGTTGAACGCAGCGGTCACAACCGTTGCGGAAGGATCCCATCGCAGGAATCGCGCGTGATCCCCTTGGACGACGACGGAAAAAGAGAAGTGGCGGAACTGCAGGCTGTGCTGAGCCCCCGCATAATGCGCCAGTTGCCCACGCGCCTGGTTTCCCGCGTCAGTGTCCGGCGTGAACGTTCCTTTTTCGATTGCCAAAAGACGTCCCTCCTTTGTGTCATCGTGAGGGTCCTGAAAGGCTGCGCCATTGTTGTTCGTTTTGAACTCCATCCAAAGTTCCATTCGAGAGAAATCTGTCCTATTTGGGGGTGCTACTCCCTCGACCCGATTGTAGATCGAGATGTCCGTCTTGAGGTTCAAATTGTTCACCGTGTCTCCCTTCGTGCTTGTGTTTACAGCCTGAAGATGGGGAATCCATCCTGCGATAGTGGCGATCTGGATGACGGGCGTTGTCACGAAAATGATCTTTCCGAGATGAGACGAGCACTCACAAAGGGGTCATAGCGAGCACTTTCCACCCCGTCGCTGGGGACCCTCTCGAATGGTTCCGCGCGCAGTTTGGGTAGTGGCTCTTCCGTGGCAGGGACGTATTTGTCAAGGAACGCATCGACGGGCATCGCACCCAACCAATGACCATCCATCTCCTTTCCAAGGTGGCTCCGAACTTCTTCAAAAGTTTTTGCAGCGGACGTATAAGCCAGGTCTGGCCCGTACTTCTTTTTGGCCGGAGTGGATTCACTGGCGAGTTCACGTTGTGTGGTTTGTAGCGCGTTGGCTGTGACAGTGGGCTCGGGTTGAGCAGTGGTCTCGTCCTGTTGAGTATGAGACATGTTAAACAAGCCGCGAGTGAGGAGAGATAAAACGAACGGAGAGGTTCGAAGGTTAGACCGCAGGTTGCCTGGGTATTTATCCTCCAGGATGCTGGAACAGGCTGTGGAGTTGACATATCAGTCTCGCGATGACCGCCATTGTTGCACCAACCTAGGTGTGGACTTTTCCTGCCCGCTTTAGTAGCTGGGTGGACAGCACAAGGTGATGGTTGGGTGTAAGTGAACGCGAGTCCGTGACACGACCCGTCCGGTCAGGTGACACACATTGACAGCAATTGCCGCTTTCGTCCATTTAACCCCTATCTCTGCCGAACAATCATCCATCGCGGTCCACAATGACGGATCCGACCGCCGAGCTACGGTACAAGTTGAGGTCAACATATGGTTCATTAGGCGCACGACTGCAGCGTACAACAAGTACTTGAAGCCTCGTCAATTTTGTGGATGCTTGGGCTAGGTCAGCAACCCGATTCCAGGTATTCCAACGTCACACTGAATACATACTTATTGGCAACCCCGGCAACCGCACGTGTTGATTGTCGGATATTTGGCAGAACAATGGTATTCAATGACCCTTTGTGAAGGGATCCACCGCTACATAAAGTATTTTTTGGCGCAAGCTCGATGTCGGAAAAGGTTGAAAACACGGTAGGGAGTTACCGTGTTGTCTGAAATGGAATTCTGACCGCGACACCGTACAAGAGCCGTCTTAACTTTCGAGTTTTTCGTCTCGCACATGCGACGTCAGCATGCTCGCGTCAGATCCATTGAACGTGATAAGATCCCTGCCACAACCACAACCACCATCCTTGGAGGAGTTTTTCACAATCTCGTTCGACACGCCCCAGATCGGCCAATACGCACTGCCCTGCCACTTGACCGCTCCGCGTGGTCCTCGTGGCGTGGTTGCACGGTCAAAGCAAACAACCTCGTGGCCTTCCCCTGCTTGGACGTCAAAGGTTGGCGAAACAATGGCGGTTCACGTGAGACTGACACCGTCGGCTCCACAGCGCGTTCCACAGTCGAGGGGATAAATATGCAGGCTACCTTCAAGTTCAACCCCAACTCCGGATTCATCTTGTTCGTCCCACCTCCCTCCAACCGCGCTTACTTTGACATGTCTACCATCCACCGGGACGAGAAATTTTCTCAATTAGATCCCGCCACCGAAGCGAATAAACAACCTACCACCCAGCGTGGGGTTGTTACAGCCATCCAAAATGTAGTGAAAGGTGGGCTGCCCTCGAGCTGTACAGTGGTGTACACCACTGACATGCGAACGCGAAGCTCACTCACGTGCATCTGAAACGATGAAGATCCCAGGCCGAGATATCAGCACAGGGAACGTCTTTTTGATGGAGGCTCAGTATCAATGCCATCGTCAAACATTAGACCAGCGCTCTTGTTCTGTCCTACGCACTTCGTAAGATGATATCGCAATTCACCGCACGACCAAAATTACGGATTCATGCAATAATTCGGCCTGGGCCAATTCATTCACACATACTGCCGACCTTGTCTTTATTTACAAGTCCCCGATTAATGGAATAGGCGGTACGATCCGACGAATTGTAACGGATCCTCGATCCAAAGATGATAGCTGCGTCCTGGCCCCGCTTATCGGAGTATACTTCGATTCTCGCGATGCTCTTGATCTTCCGTTCAAACGGGAATCCTCCGACTTAGGACATTGTTGAAACGGCTGGAACAACGGCGACGAACTTGAATGGAAAGGATCACTTACCTTCGATCACGTCGGGGACCATACCTAAGCTCTTCCGAGTCCGTCGTATTCAATATTTTGTCATCGAGAGGGCCAGGAGCGTAATTCTCTGGCAGGATGAGCGCAACTTTGCACCAGTTTACGATGACGCAAAAACAAGAGAGAGAGAGCCGGATGCAAATGCCCCGACAACCACGAGCACGATCGCCACGTAGTACCTGGTGAGGGAGGAAGAGATGTGGACCCCGAGACGCACCGCTGGAATGGTAACCGGACATATACCAAGCACAAGAGAACGTGTTTGCTAAATGGAAATCGGCAGATAAGTAAAACCGGATGACATCGCAGAAGAAGGGTCGAAGAGATCATGACGGCACTGAGGGGAAATACAAACAAACGAGGTAAGTGTGAAATTAAACTAGAAGCGTCAAGGGAGGAAAATCCAATCTATATGATGATCTCTCAGATCGTGTATGAAATAAGCTAGGACCACAATGGGTGAGAAAGGACACACAAGGCACTGGCACTTACCTATTTAGCGTGTTTCCAGGAAATTGTGTTGCTCAACACATGGTTCGTGGTGACAAAATTGGTGGTGACTCGACCCAGAAGAACAAATGTAGTCGCTGAGTCTGGATTAGCGGATGGACTCCTAGCTGTCGCAGTTCAAGGATGTATGGACAAAATACAGGCGAAAACGGAAGAGGCCCGGGAAAATTCGTGGGGTAGGATGAGCACGTTTGCATTGTTGAGGTTGGTTGCAGGAGATGTGAGAGTGAACGTCGGAGGAACCTATCGGTGGGACACTTTAATTGTGCGCTTCTGACCATCGGGCGCACCCGGGCCGAAGCAAGAGATTTCTGTTTCTGCCTACTTTGCTGCTAACAACAACGGTTATACCACACACCCGGCACAACGCGATTGACGAAACACTGGCTGCTGGCTCTGGCTCCTAGACAATCGGCGCCGCGTAATCCTGGAGTCAAATCAAGCCACCGATACGTTCAATCATCCGATTGCTGTGGCATATAGAGGTAGTCAGCGAAACATGCGAATTGTCGTCCGAGATGCTACGCAAGTTACAACACATCGATCGTGCGTACATTGTCGAGAAGATCAGCCAGTGAGACGGTCTCCTGAAATCGTACAGTGATCACGCTATCAGCCGCCACCCGCTTGTAATCCACCGCACGTCGACCCGTCGATGCCGCCATGACCAAGAGTGCACCAAACGGTTGTCTGAGACGCGCAACGAGCCGTCGCGCTCGCGATTCTCTGTCCATTGGTGCCGTGCACACAGGAGACGGGGACGGAGATTCAGGTTCAGGAAGCGTCGAGGAATCGTCGTCGACCCCCTCTTCACAGATCTCTCCATCGTCCGTGCTCGGTAAGGGTGGTTGCGGGGCGTCATCCTCCACGAATGCGCCGCCCTGCATATCTTCGTGCTCCAGGAGAATATCCAACCAAGGGTGGACGAGATACAGGGATTTCATCCGAGAGAGGCCAGAGCCCGTTTTGATTTCCAACATCCCAAAAGCCCTAGTGTTTGCGCGGTAAACACGGTCAGGCCGTGTTCGATCAAGTGAAAAGGATGGGAGTTTGATAGCGATGCATGGAAGTTTCATCCGATTCGCTACGAACCAAGGTGGAGGAAGCTCAGTGAGACGGTCGTATAGCCTCAGGGCCACGTCGAGGTCGAATGAAGAGTGCAACGCGGTGATAATTCCTTCCATCTCGGCGTCCTGAATGGGTAACGGGAGGTGTGACGTTGGTGGTTGGTTGAATACGGTGATATGGGCAGGCAGACAACTGTTGTAGCTGCCAGACTCCCCGATCCATGCAAGTATGCTCACATCTCCAGATCCAGTTAGAACATTCGCCAATAGAAGTCCTAGTGGCTTCTCCTCTTCACCGTATATTGGGATTATACCAGTAACGGAGAAGATGCCGAGCAATGAGTATGCTGCGTCTTCGACCCGCGTTGTCTTCCTGGTCGAAGCGAGGCACAGTTTCTCCCGAATGCTGGTTAAACCCGGACAAAGTGCCATTAATTGCTGTGCAGACACCCCGGTGGCTTGCTCCATCTCAGAAATGACTTGTGGTGACTCTTTGTGGTTCGGCAGCTCCAGGTCCAGATAGAGAGTCCAATCCTCGGTGTAGAACTGGATGACCTTGGCAGCAAAATATTCCTGAAGTGTCCAGCCACGGGTATTCCATCTACTCTTCACGAGAGCGCCGCGCTGCGATGGAGAGCGAACACCATAGAGGGAAACGATCAT
>JBBPRK010001267.1:0-13578 GCA_038093075.1 Boletus patriciae | reverse complement strand
CTTACTCGACCGAGGCTCAAACATCACTCGAAGCTGGCCCATCTGTGAAATTAAATGAATTGATAAGCCCTCCGGGATCTCCCGATAGACGGAATGCTGAGAGGACGGGAGCGGTATTCACGAAAAGCGAGCGATGTGCAGTTCGGGTTAGATCTTGTTGCAGGTAGAATCATGATCGGGAAGATGTCGATGTCGTCACAACGTACCTTCACCTTCACCCAAATGTACAGAACCGGAGGTCGTATCGCGGTATCCTTGCCTGTTCGTGCACTAGAATTTAATTACCAGTGGTTTCCAATGACCATCGCGCCTTCAGGAATGACGTAATTCCGCCAAACGATGTCTTTCGTTGCACAGTGAGCGACTCCTTGTTGAGCTCGGCATGGGTCTACCACGCGTACAGTGGCGAGATCCGCGGCGTACCCGCGACGACCACTTGCTGCTACCTCAAATTTTCGCGGTGGCTTGAGGAAGCATCCGCTGGTCTGCGAATGGTGGTACGAAGGGCAACGTCAGTCTGCAGAGCAACGTTGAATGTACATTATCACCTACATGTTTCCCGTCCGACGACTCTATTTAATTCCTCTTGCACTTTCGCTTGAACTTCAGGGTGTAAGCAACCGCCATCGTCATGATCGTAATCGCAGAGGCAGTCTGCAAGTATCAGTTCGGATAACGCATACAGAGGGTGATGATATTCGCATTTAAACTCACATTATTGTGAATTCGCGCCGAACACGGAGCCGGCTACACACGTCACCTCCTTGTCTTGTATCTGGTATTCTCGCTGATTTTCAATGAGGGATTGAGCGAAGCACGGCAGTGCTTTGCCTTTCTGCCTGTTTCGATGCGTGAGTCCCTCAATCGAGGTCGGTCATAGGTAATTACCATTTGTCTCTGCAGTGTCCAACTGCCCTCGAACACGCGCGGGTTCCTCTTGGTGCCATTTTCTCGATCGAGTGAAATATCCGGGCACATATTTCAGGAAGGGATATATATCCACAAGATATGCCCCAGGGCGCAAGGTTTGAACAAGACGCATGAGACAGTGGTTGACAGCCACGACCTCGGGATCGCTGTATGAAGTCGGCGTGACCTTTCCGTATGTAATTCCCATCGCCACAGACGCTGCGTATCTGATGGACGAGTTAGGATGATCCGATATGTTCTGGACATTACACATGCCGCCTGGCATGCACCTGATAGCGTTCAGGATCATCGAGCTGAGTACTATGTTCTCTGCATGCCGAAGCCGAAGAGGCTCGTAATTTCCTGCCACCACGGGTTGCATCATGGCCGCAGGGCTCCATGTCGATCAGAGCAGGGTTAGAAACACGGCAAACGAAAATAGAAATGCAGGTCGAAAAAGCGTCACCTTCAGCGACTACTGTCATATTTCCGGAGAGGGTCTCCCCGCTGCAATCAAGCTAGGCTTATCGGCAAATGATGCACCTTGCTTCTCCATGATCTCCATCGCTGCTTGATATCGCCCGATGATCACAGAGGGCCGCTGTCCCTGACTCAGCGAGATGACTGGCCCTGGGGTCTGGGTTGACGTTGAGTGCATATATGAAGGAACATACTTACCTAGACTTAACGGGATTCCGAATAGCCAATGTCCAGAGGGTCCGGGTGGGATCGGTAATCCCTTTCGTGGACCGACGATGCACGCAGGCGATAAGGAGACCTGGCCTGAATCGAGCAAAGGCATGGCAAAATATTGCGATGGAAGTGGGAGGGGATCCTGTTATGGATCGAATTGGCTGTAGGCGGATACTTGTGCTCCCCTGACTCATCTGTGAGACATGCTCGTAACTTCGTCCGTCTCAGTTTAGTGCTATTCTTCCAAGCTCCAGCTGGTGTCTGCAAATGGGAGTGAGACGAAGTGCTGCCTTCTCGCCACCTCAGCGCCGTTCCTCGGGCGATTTTGCACCGACGCCGATGCACCTCTCCCGTCACTGCTTCAACCTCGAGCATTCCACTCATTCATATGTTGCATGCTCGACGACATCCTGTGAGCACGACGAGCTGAATCGTGAGGGTACTCACTACTTTCTCTCGAGCCACCGTGCGCAGGGACACGCGAAGATCCGGAACACGTTGCCCGTCATCATGACTCGGACGCACTAGTCGCGGCGAACCTGCAGACGAGTTACGCGTCATGCACCCCTACCTAGCGAGCTGCTGTCGCTTCACGGCCGCTGTTGTTGATTGATTTGACACTGTAGTTCGAGGGGTTTCTGAAACGTAGTATTATTATAGTCCTTGGAGTAAACGCGAGTACTTGGAAGTTGAGCCATGATATCAGTTCACCACATGCACTTCTGCTCGATCGAGGGTACTGTAGTAAGGTGTCGTACTTGCCAACTTCACTATTACTACGAGCGAGGCTGCCAGTTGTCACAAAACAAGTCAACAGTATAATTTGGAGGGATCGCAAGTGCTCCGTAGGGGTATTATGAACGAATGTCAAGGGATCGTGGAGTGATATATACTTTTTACCGAAGCAAAAGTAACATCATGTATGTCACAGTATGTAGTATCATATGATGCAATGGTGAAAAGTTGGTACTGATACATCAGGCAATGATTGGAGTCATAAAATGCATAACAATATATCCAAGGTAAAGTGGTGTCCATCAGCTGACCCGCAGCTGGCCATAGTATGTGTCTTCAAAAGTGATGTGAAATGGGGGGGCGCGACGTCCATCCGAGAGGCAGCAATTAATTCACCCAACCTTCAAATTCCTAAGCTCCTTCTGCACATCTTTGATGTTTGAGCGATTCCACTCGCCTACCCATTCTTGCCTCGATCGCCCCAGGGATGGTCTGTTGTTAGAGATACGCGCGGCTTCGGTGGGCATGACGTCGACAGACTGAGCGCGTCTTCTTGTGCGACAGTTGGCAGAAATCGTGGCGAGCTTTGGAGCGGACTCGGAGGCGAAGACGAGCTCTGCAGGGATATTCTCACCAAGATGACGGGCAAGCTTAGCCATGCGCTTCCGACGCAATTCAGTAATGTCAGGTACAGAAGGCGTGATAGGGGTAGGAGGAGAGGGTGTGCATGGGGTTGGGGGAAGCGATGATGCAACGCGGTCATCTATGGGTGAGACCGGAACCGGGTGAAGTCGCAGGTAGAGTTGGGGTACTTTATCACCCGGGCGACACCGACGAGTGCTGGATAGACCAGGAGGGTTCTTCGGGAGCGATTCGATGCTCTGCGTACCAGGTGAAACGCTCTGGGGTAGGGTAATAGACGATGCAGATGGAGAATGCAACGAAGTTGTAGATGTAGAGCTGGACGTTACGGACAACGAACTCGATTGGTGGTGTGTAAAAAGAGAACCCTGACGCTTCAACACTCTAGAAGTGGTCTTCCCGAGGGGGAGCACCGCAAACGACACGTCGTTCTCCAGAAGATATGGCGTAGTTCCCAGAACCGCGCCGAGCTTCCTCGTCGAGCGCATAAGACGCAAGCGCTGTTGCGAACCGAGGATATTAGTGGTGGGAGGCAGATGAGGATAGACGGTTAACGCTGAAGGAGACATCACAGACGCCTTATGGATGCAGCGGGCAAAAGAGAGAAAGGAAAGGAAAGTAAGAAATGGTCTCGGCGAGGAGGGTCCTAAAATAAGTAGTTGGGCAACCAGGATATGCGACGCGACAAAAACAACTGCAACCCGTCACGAACAATAAGTCACCGCAAATGGAAATGTTACGTCACAGCCTTCCTGAACAACATCCCCCAAATCCAATTAGACACAGCTCGCTGTCCATGTTCAAGCAGTACTTGGACGGGTTACAGTGGCAACCGTCTCGACGTCCCTCTCAAGGCTATGGGAACATGGTCAACCAGCTAGTAGTATGTGCCAGCGCCACATGAGGGAGAATTTTCTGCTCGATAGCCCTGAGTGGTGACGTACCCGACGTACTACCCATTGAATCAGGTCACCACTAGGAATTCAGTTCCGAACAACTTTGGTCGCGCTACTAGGATACCCTTGGGCACAGTGATCCAAGAGTATCATTGTGGTTCTGGTTCCTGGTTCCGATCATTCTGAATCACGAATCCCCCGGGCCGTATGATGGAACCGACACAGCCTGGCACGAGCCGCTGGTCGATCCTCGCGGACTGAGTCGGTCCGAAACATGGAGTTGAGAACACCCAGTGGCACCGGCACCGAGGCAACCGAGGCTCACTGACGCCGCTTCCATGAGAGACTCGTCTCTGAAGCTGCCTGTAATACCAAGCTAGCAAAGAAACAGCCACTTTGACATATCCAGCGTCGCTCGGATCAATACTTGGCCTCGGATAAGAATGCCATATGCTCTCGCTGTCATGTCTTCATAATTTGCCTGTTTTGTCCTCACAGTCAGGTTTGTTTTGCCAACCGTTCTGGCTCCCACACCAGCCCCGTTTGTAATGGCAATTGATACTAGCACCCACAGCTTGTGGCATGGATCAGCCATTCATAGTTGGTGCGCCTCCACAACGTGTTATTCACGAGGAGAGCAAACGCACACTGATCACGTCAGAGCGGAAACGACTTCCACCTTGGCTCCCCGCCAGGTGACGTACAACACAGGAATCGCGTCACTTCTTCACGTTTTTTCTGTAGCTTCGGATTCGCGGCCTTGATATGAACACTAGTTTCAACACGCTCTCTTTCTCTCACCTGGGCCCCGCCACTCTTTTATAAAGACGCTACTTGCCCACAAGGCAAATCGTCACTATGCCCAGACGTTCCGGTCTCGCATCATTGCTGTCCGCGAGCGCATGCTTGCTCTTAGCGCCCTTCGTTTCTGGCCTTGGTTCATCTTGTTCTGCACCGTTGACAACTGGTCAGGCTGCGCCAGGGGACCCATATTGGCTACAAAACATCAAACACCAGGGAACTTCCGCGTTCAATCCCAACACAACCTACCAAGTCTTTCGCAATGTGCAGGATTTCGGGGCAAAAGGTGATGGTGTGACCGACGACACTGCAGCCATCAAGTTCGACGTTTGGTTTTCGTGCAAAAGCTTTCTTGGCTGAACCTACTTGCCAGCGCTGCGATGTCCGAGGGAAATCGTTGTGGTTATGGATGTCAAGCCTCAACGTGAGCACTGTCTGTCCGTGGCCCTATTTCACTTACAGACGTTTTCCAAGCCTTACGCCTGCTATCGTATATTTCCCACCTGGGTATGAAAACCGAATGCCAATGCGACCGGTTGCTGAATAGACTGGCAGGGAATATCTAGTATCCTCCGCTATCAACACCTACTACTATACCCAAATGATCGGTGACACGAGAACACCACCAACTCTCCTTGCGTCTTCAAATTTCACGGGTTTCGCTGTCATCGGTAAGCATTGTGGCGTTCATACCCGCAGTTCTTATGTTTGCCCCATCCTGAAGATGCCGATCCATATGTCCCAAACGGTGGTGGTGCTCAATGGTTTATCAATCAAAACAACTTGTGTGTCGAATAACGTGCAGTGTGAACACCCTGATGATAACTTTACTTCGCAGTTACCGCTCTGTTCGCAATCTGATCATCGATTTGCGTCGAATGAATGCCACTGCACCTGCAATGGGTATCCATTGGCAAGTATCGCAGGCAACCTCACTTATCAATGTCGTCGTGGAAATGTCACAAGAGAATGGCACGCAACACCAGGGTATAAACTCCCATGCCTTGAATCGATATCTGATGAACTTACACTCACACTACAGGCCTTTGGATGGAAAATGGAAGGTGAGAAGAGGCTCTTGGAACGCAGCGAATGTAATACTCACTTCACACCTTAGTGGTGGTTTCATGGGTGGTGTGTAACTCATGTTTCGCATGGTCGTGTGCTCAAAACCCGCTTGCAGATATCGTTTTCAACGGAGGTATGTCCCTCTCGATCTAGATTTCAAGTCGGTGAATCGTGGCAGGGAAAAATGGGATTTCTGTTGGCAACCAACAATTCACTGTACGGAATCTCACTGTCAATAATGCGGTTGTTGGTGAGTATATCATCGATAACTTTTCCACTATCACTCTAATATTCCCTAAAGGTATCAATGCTCCTTGGAATTGGGGTACGGGTCTGGTTTTGTGTCGCGTATGATACATGCTCACGGCTTGGGTAGGCTGGACTTACCAGCGTGTATCCATCAACAATTGCTCGGTATATACAGACATTTTTCAGCTCTTCGTTCCCTGACATTCCATCAATATTCAGGTCGGCTTTAGTTTGACGACTGGTGGAACAACCTCTGCAACTCAGGTGCGTTTGCTATATATGCTGTCTGAGCATTTTGTTGATGACTATCAAGACTGTTGGCTCTGAAGCCATCATCGATGTGACAGTTGTGGATACCCCTGTTTTCGTCCAAACCACAACAGCTAGCAACGGCTCGCTTGCAGGTTCCATTGTGCTGAACAATGTCCAGCTGCGCAACGTTCCAGTTGCAGTCGGAGTCCAAGGTGGCGAGGTTGTGCTCAAGGGTTCCAATGACTCGACGTATATCCAGTCCTGGGCCCAAGGTAATGTGTATGTCGGGAATGATGGGCAACCTCGTTATACCCAAGGTTTTATCCAACCACCACAAAAGCCGTGGAACATCATTGACTCCCAAGGCAACATATTTGGCAAGGGACATCCTCAGTATCCCGACTATTCCCTGGATCAGATTGTTAGCGTGAAGTCGCATGGTGCAGTCGGTGATGGTTACACAGACGATACTGCAGCCCTACAGAATATCTTTGATAGGGTATGCTTTGAATGTTACTGTCGTTACGCCAATGCTGAACGTATTTCGATAGTTTGCAGGCTGTAAACTCATCTTCTTCGATGCCGGAACATACTATATCACGGATACCCTTTACATTCCTGCCGGTTCGCAAGTTGCGGGAGAGGCCTGGTCGGTCATCCTCGGCGGTGGCGCTAAATTTCAGGACCAGAGCAAACCCAGAGTGATGGTACAAGCTGGTGCGCCTTGGGCCAAGGGGATTTTGGAGATTACGGACATCGTCTTCTCCACCGTCGGACCTGGTACGTTGTTCAAGATCACATCTTTAGCCTTGATTTAGCCTTCCAAGCGCCTGGTGCCATCCTGGTCGAGTGGAACGTACAACAACCTTGGGATCAGCAGGGTGGTGCAGGTATGTGGGACACTCATTTCCGGTATGTCTGAGTACTTGGTTGTTCTCGAAATTGTCTGACCCTCGTTTGAACGCAGCATTGGCGGAGGTATGTATCGAGAGACGATGAATGTATGGGACCTAAGTTTTTCTTCGTTTCAGCTGCTGGTACGAAACTACAGTATGCAGAGTGCCCTGCGGGCAACCTCAGCCTCGGTCCCAATTGTCAGGCTGCCTTCATAGGCCTGCACCTGACCCAGGGGTCTAGTGCATACCTTGAGGTGAGTAGTTTGTCGACATCAACTGGTAACCTTTTGCTGAGTGCTGTAGGGAACCTGGGTTTGGAATGCTGATCACGACCTCGATGACCTCGAAGGACGTCAAATAAGTATTTTCTCCGGGCGCGGGATACTGTCGGAATCCTATGGGCCTGTGTGGATGATCGGTACTGGTACGTTCAACCTGTCTGAGGATGTACCCGTTACTGACGTTTGTATCAGCATGTAAGTGTGTTAGACTCCAAGCCTCGACACAGTCTCATTTTTCATCTATAGCTGAGCACTGCTCTCTTTACCAATATAATCTGCACGCGGCACAAAATCACTGGATTGGCTTCGCGCAGTCGGAGACTGTAAGAGTTAACCTTTCACTGTGTGGATATTTCCTTAGCTGTAACCAAACTAGCCCTACTATCAACCAGCCCCGCCTGCCCCCGAACCCTACTCCATCAACCCGCACTACTATGACCCTTTGTTCAATTCTTCGGGCCCTATGGCGTGGGCCATGTATGTGCAGCAGTCCTGGGACATTACGATCTTTGGTAAGGTCGTTCGTCCGTTCACGCTGAGGATCATCTTACCGTCCCCACCAGGTGCTGGGTTCTACAGTTTCTTCCAGGTATGATCAAACTAACTACACTGGGACGTGATTCGATGCTTATTCCTGGCGTTAGAACTACACTCAAGACTGTCTTGCCAACTACACCTGTCAAAACGGGATCCTCAACATTGATGACCAGTCGACGATCATGCTCTACAGCATCTCAACCGTTGGCGCGACGTACCAGCTCACGGTCGAAGAACAAGGTATCATCAACGAGGCATACAACCGAGATGGATTCCAGGAGACTTTCACCGCGTGGACGCGTTGGTGATATATCTGTCTCACCACATTGGACGATTTATTTCCGGATGAACTATTACAGTTATCATCATCAGGTTTTTAATCGGGCATCGAAATGGACGATTCTGGTGAGATAGCGAGGTTTTGTCTTTATGGTGGGATACATCTGCACCTTTGTCACGTTGCACACTTGTTATCTCGACACAAAGAGAGTAGACTGTTGTTTGCCTGCGCTCGACCATCATTTCATGCGTACGTTCACTGGCGAGTGACTTGCGTCTCCGACTTTTTGTCCAAGAAAAAAGAAAGCATCTCTGTCTAGCAGCGCAATGCTGCAGGAGTTGTCGCATATGGACCGCATTACCCAACTCCAGGATGAGATACAACGGGTGAGTACAAGCGAACTCCGTCCACCTCGATCTGAACATGAATGATGAAATGACGAAACGTCCCCTTTTTTTTCGTCTGCCTTGTTCCTCACGGTCGCCAAATGATGGTTTACTTTCACGGTCGACACTGGCACGCTGCATGCGGTCCAACGTTTGGCGCTCCATGCACAGCTCCTGATGATCATGTCGAGTAGCATCGGCTACATGACCTCCCGTTCGACCTTCCTCCAGGTCAGCCCCGAAATCCCGATCACGAAATCGCGCAATCCGGACAAGTTTGACTCGCCAGAGGTCTTTGAAGGTGAGCCTGTGTGTCCGTGTTCCAGATGCCGTCTCTGCTCCCCGTTCCTTGTTCCCTTGTTCCCATCCCCATCCCCATCCTGTCCTTGTCCCGTCCGTCGCTACACCATGGCGCAATGTTGCTCACCCGGTCCATTGCCACGCGGTTTCATCTAGCAAACAAACGGGAGCTCGTCGACGACTTGGTCGTCAAAGCGAAACAGATCGAAGTGCTCATCCAATCCCTCCCCGTCCCAGAACCCGAGGAAACACAGGTACGTCGTGGAAGCTCTTTCCCCCCTTTTCCTCTCGTTCTAACGCGCTACCATGTGTTTGCTTTTTCGTTTCCGTGCAGGCACACCGCCTTGAAGCGTTGGAAACCGCCATGACAGAGGCGAACGAAGAGTACCTCCGGGCGGTCGATCGCGCGAGTCCGTAAACTTTCTTTGTTCTGTGACGCGGTCGTCTGTATCACTGAAACCCTTTTTTTCCACTCCCCTCCGGTTGAACCTCGCCCCCCCGTAGAGAGACTCCACCGCCAGTACTCGGAACTCTTGCGCACGTTGTTGGACAATGCAGATGTCCAAGTCGATTTGTCCTCGAAAGCGAGTTGATTCGTTTGAAAACGTGGCCTCGGCGTCGTTTTTGGGGCGGTGGACAGGTATCGTCGTCGCTCCCGCCGGAATCTTACCCCCGTTGGATTATCTGATTGGGCATTTGGGGCCAGGTAATAACTTACAGATGCTGACGGGAGTTTCACCTGGGTAGTTTAGACGTCTCGTTTTCTGCTGCGACTCGATGTATGGGTTCCGACACGCAGTGGTTTACTCTCCGAAGCACGGTAGCGTGCACACCATACATTTCGATTCGATGCCATACACTATATACAACTGGCCTTGTTCATCCGAAACTCCTACAACATACAATTACAACAATTTCCTCGCTACATCCCTCTGAGCTTCGGGAGATGCTCTACTTAGACCCTGGACCAACCCAGGGGACGAAGTTCCACAACTCTGGAAAGTCCCGCCGCAGGAGAACGACCTGTGGCGCAGATGTTGTGAGCAACGATAAGTAATCATCAATGGACCTTCCCCACAGGAGACTTTGGCTCGAGACGAGTCAGATTCCAGTTCAGGGTCGGCCAAATAGGGCCGGGTACCTCGATTCTGCGGAATTTTAGTTTGGATGTTAGCAATAACATACTGCAGCCAAAGATAGATAGACACTGACGTGTAAGGTCCGCAGTCTTTTCCATTAATGATCCAGCCACTCGGAGGTGGTCTTTCATTTCCAACCAGCTTCCCTCCATCGTCTTGGATGAACTGAGGAATTTCGCCGTCTTCCAAGATCAAAGTATAGTGTCCGTTCCCCTCCTTCTTGACAGTGAACTGCAAGAGAGCGAGGCTCCAATCAGCACATCATTTCATTATATAAAAATGAAAAACAAAGTGGACTCCGGGAGTTGAACGAATGTCACGAGCGCAGTTGGCGCAGAGCGAAAACCAATGAACTCACAACATTGTTCTTGCCATCCGTGATGACGGGTACCCATGGTTCGCCAACACCATCAACGCCGACAATTAACTTAGGATCTCCAGCATATAGGATGTAGTATTTCCCGTCTTTAGGACCGCCGATCGCTTTAGGGCCAGGGGGGCTGTTGTCTGACATTGGGATATGGGTTTCTGGGTGCAAACGGTGCGGATGGGCCCCAGCCTTTTATGTTCGTTTGCACGACGGCTGTACTCCTGCCACCTCCCAATTGCACCCCGTCATCAATTCAGCAATGCTCAACCGGTCGGAAGAACACAGTCACCGATGGATAAAGTCCGAGGGTGTTGATATCTGGCAATGGCATTCATTACCGTCAGTTGTATTTCAATTGATGAGATTCCCAACGGGGTACTTCGGGTTGTTCCAGAGAATAATCGATGCCTCGAACGGCTCGTGATGTAGCCTGGTGTTGCCACGCCAGGCCGTAACGCATAGCCAGCTTTGGGGGATATGACACGGGGCGGTGTTAGAGAAGAAGCACGCTTGACAGCCATCCAATGTTGTGATCTGATCTAGTGCGGTCTAAGGATGCCATCGATGATTCTCACCAACTTCAGTGGGCGTTGAGCGCCACACCTTGGGATGAAGGATAGTGATTGCGATCTCCCAAACCGTTTCTCGTCAGCGCGGTGGTTTGCGGAGTTCTTGGAAGAGCTTCCAAGAGAGAAAAGTGGTTATGGACGAGCTGCCACGTTAGTACGGAGATAGTATGCTCGTGGTGCACAAGGTCGGGACCCATTGGCATTACCATGTGTATGTAAGAGGAAGACGTGGATGGGTGACAAAGGATGACATCACTATCCATGTTTATCCTCCGACAGTCTCATTTGCTACTACACCATGATACGCTGTTTCGCATTTGCAAACTACCATACTCCAACCCGCCTGTGCCATGTTGAATCAGGGACTCTGTGGCGACACCCTCCTTGACAGCCTCGAGCACTTTCTGATTGCAGGCGGGAAACGTGCAGGCATCGGTTGAATGACAGAAAAGCAGCCTACCTCCGCATCGTCACAGGTAAATCACCAGGGCTAATACAATCAGCCTGTTGACCCCTTGCACAGGCTCTGACCTTAGTAAGGTACCCACGAACGATAGAGAAGCAGTTCATCTCCGCATCGTCGCAGATAAGTCATCGAGCTAATATGGTCAGTCTGTCGGTCTTTCTTAGTCCTGCCACTGGCATGTCCCCCGCAACTCACACCCTTTGTCCTTCTCTTCGTTCCCATTGCGGTACTGAGCGGTCGTATCTTATCGCTGACCACAATTATGTCCTCCTCTTCACTTCCCAAAGTACACTTTCCACCTAATGCATTCGGGTACTAGTGCAACATGCTCCATAGTGGGATGGACCCTCACCCATCCGGGGGTCACGTCCGGGATGAAGCCCAGGCCGAGTACTGTCACGGTTCGTGCAACGAAATGGCGTAAAGTACCGGTAAGGAAAGGACAGTCGATTGCCACCGATCAGAAACCTCGAGAGAAAGGGTGAAAATAGAATCCACGTCACTCAGCATCTCGCGTCCCACAGACCCCGGTGGCTACACAGAGGACGAGGACCCTGAGACGGCGTTCTCAGTTCCCGGTGAGGAAGAGTGGGCTCTCCTGCCTACGTAGCCACCCCAGTCCTGTAATTCGACTTCCCCAGCGAAATCACCCAAGGCACGACAGTCCAGACGATTCCCGACACTGGCATTCCGCATCCCCCAAACGTCATTTTCACACCAAACGGAGTGCTATCTGGACAACCGAACCTACAACAAAAACGCCATGTCGGAGCCCGAGTGAATAATCCTTTTTATTCGGTGATCTTGTTTCTTCCTAACTGGAACATCATGCGGGTTCTATATCTACTCCCACGACCCCGCAGTCACCATTTTCACTGGTGATGGTGACACCGGCTCCTCCGGTCCTCAAGGATGTTTGGTATCTGTCGCATTGGCTAGTGTAAGTTCATCTGGTGGGAGACAAGGAAACAGCCTTGCGTGTGGATCTGTTGAGGTTTATGCATGGGATTGCCGAGGGAATGGCGTACTTGGGTGCGTGCGGCAACTGGGGCTAATATACTAGATACCACATTCGGTACTGCCCCCATGAGTGATCCACTTCCGACTTGATCTCGCACTGGCCAAAATAGAGAACACACCGCCCATTCACGTTCGCCGTATTAGAAGGGTAGGGGCGTCTGTCTTCCTACCTAGGGGGTTGCCTACGGGAGACTACGTTCGCCGCCTTCAGAGGAGGGTCAGCCACCAGCCGGAGCCGCGTGAGCAGTGTGGAAGCTCACGTCGCCTTTCTCAGATCCAATTCGATGGAGGTCACCAGAGATGCTGATAGGCAGTGATCAACTGATGGACGCTGGATGTGTACGTGTTTGCAATGTGCTACGTTGGGGTACTCGGCATGGCCTCCCCTGGGCGACATTGGACGAAAGAGCTATCCATGGAAACATAGACGTTTACGTTCCTACCTCCATCCTCTGAAGAGGGTTTCAATTCTTGGTACGGCAACATTGCATACGGTCGCCCTCACAAAACAGCTCAAGCAAAAAAAAAAACATGGGAAGTATCCTTTTAGTATCATACACGCCTGATGCATCCACCGAACTTATGCAACATAAATAAATTTATTCACATTGCCTTCGTCCCGCTTCAAATAGTCCTGGTCCACCAACCCATCGACCCGTTGCTTGATCATGCTCACCTCGGGCACAAAGTGGCTCTTGACCGCATCGATCGTTTGCGTCTTGAGCGCCTCGTAACTAAGCTCCCTCTTGGCTTTCATGATCCGAACGATCGCGGCGTCGAGGTAATACTTGCGGTCCGAGTCAATGTGAGATTGCGTGCGTTTCGATTCCTCGGGCTGGTGAGATGGAAAGGGAAAAGTAAACAGGCATATACGTGGTGAGAAACGACGGCGTACCGTATCCTTTGCTTGGATAGAGTTGATGTGGACCTTTGCCCTCTGATCGGTGAACTCGGCATTGAAATAGAACGCGTCGTCTTCGTCGACGTCTCTCCCCGCAGGTCGTTTCCTGAGGACTTTTTTACTCCCACATGCCAGGCTCTGAAGGGTCCGTTTGAGTTCGGCCTTGTCTGGTTTGTGTCCTCCGACGT
>JBBPRK010001266.1:0-13579 GCA_038093075.1 Boletus patriciae | reverse complement strand
CTACTGAGGGCCAAGTGAGATTGGGTCGAGCTGAGGTCAGAGGTGTGTCTGAATGTGTCAGGGCAGTCTCCCACAGGCTGGGAACTCGACGACAAACCAAAAAATTACATGCGAAAAAAAGTGCAGTAAGCAGGACTCGAACACAGAGCTTATGTAATACAGTCCTTACTGGCAAAACCACTACACTACGAAGCCACCAGTTATTGTTACCACTTGTGTCTATATGTAGTAGTAGCTTTATACTCATCAAACATTCCAAGTGCCACCATAGTTTGATAATCATGGGTGTTGTGGCCTGGCAGGATGATTGGTAAATATGAGGCTACTGATACATATAGACCTACATGGCAGCACTTGGCAGTGGCCTCGTAGTGTAGTGGTTTTGCTCAGTGAAGACTGTATTACCTAAGCTGAGTGAGGTACGAGTGAGTGCGGGGTGAATAGACTGCTGTAAGAGGTTTGCGCTTGTTGGATAATGTTCAGTATGCTGGAGTCCGGATTAGGAATAGCATAGCCATATGCACGCATTACGCGTCATGGACACGTAGCTCACCCTTAGTTTCACTCCTCGAAGCTGAGGGTAAGTCGTATTCACTCCTATGTACCTATGCTACATTACTGACTAGATACAGGACTTACCAGTCTCTATCTAGGTACATAATATATAGTTTCACTCCTCGAAGCTGAGGGACTTACCAGTCTCTATCTAGCATACTCGCCATTAGGTTATGAGCCCTGGCTCGAACCTCTAAGCCAGGAAACCAGAACTCGGGCAGAATAGCATAGTGCAGACAAAATCTGCCACCTCCAAGACTCGTAAAATCGCCGCCACAGAACTCGCGCCACTCGGACACCCCAAATGTCCACCTCGACACCACTACCTACCCTATCGACGAAAACGTCGCAAGAATCACTCAAGGGATTACTTTCGGGCGATACCAAGCCACGTAGCCGAGGAAAGTTGTACATAGACGAGTCATCTGACGACGATAACGACCCTACCCACTGGACGTTAAAAGGCAGCATTGACCCTTCGAAACATTCGGGACTATACTGGCTACAACACAAGCTGAAGCCCGACAACTACGTCTCGTGGATGAGCACACTCAAGTCGGCCCTCGAAACTGTCGACTTATTCACCTACTGCACCGACTCCGTCCTGCTATCCGCAAAATCGCCAAACAAAATCGTAAAGCGGTGGTACAAAGCGGACACTGCCGTCCGACTTATCCTCACGTCGAACATGACGGAGGAAGTCGTAGCACAGCTAGGCCACATAGACAGAGCCTCAGACATGTGGTCCGAAGCGCGACGCCTGTTCGCAGGCCATACACTAACAGACTGGACCCTACTCGTCACCGCCCTCGTCACCACCAAGTACGCAGACGGCAAAGACCTTACTGCCCATATCGCAAAAATGAAATCCTACCGACGCGACCTCATCCTCATGAAACACGACATCGCCGACGACCTCTTTGCGTGTTTCCTTCGCATATCCATGCCATCCACCTGGAACTACGTATTTGCCGGATTACCATCATGTTATACGCCAAACGAAGTTGAATGGCGCATCAAAGACGAGTATGGCATCCGAACTAATCAAGCAGGGGGTGCGTCATCCTACCAAGCTGCACACAACCGGGGCAATCACACCGCCTCGAAAACGAGGGATAGTCGCAGCCGCATCCCAATACCCAGCGAACCATATTGCGACAATTGTCGTATATCGGGATATTGGACAAAGGATTGCTATGCTAAGGGTGGCCCGAAATTCGGGCAAGGTCCACAGAGGAAAAAGAAAGGCAAAAAGGATAAAGAGTCGAAGGAGGATAAAAGGGGACATGACAGACGTAAAAGCAAACATAAGACAAACCAAGTCACCGCCCCGCACTCGTCATCGGACTCGGAGGACGACAAAACAGACTCGTCCGACCGAACTCTCTCCTATATGTCCATCTCCACCCCCTCCTCGTCCACTCACTCGCATTTCGGATGGGTACTCGACGGCGGATCCACGACCCACATCTGTACCATAAAATCAGCATTCATCACCTTCACTCCCCGAGATGACACAATAAAAGGGATCCATTCCGGAGGCCCGCAACTGCGTGTACTCGGTACCGGATCAGTAAAAATAATTGTTAACGTCAAAGGTCGCGACGAGCGCATCATTACGCTCAAAGATGTATGCTATGCACCCGACACACGTAACAACCTGATCTCGGAGAGCCGAATGGATAAGAAGGGTATGACTATAACAAAAGTCAGTGGACACACGACGATCAGTCAACTGGACGGAGACATTGTCATGGAGGGCAAACTACGACACGGCCTATATGTCATTAATTGCGCCATTGCCCCTCCGTCATCCCTTCCGTCCCACGTCGCCTTTGCCGCCACCCTATCCACATCTGATCTCGACCTATGGCACTGCCGCCTATCGCACCTCGGTGAAAGTGGACTTAAATACCTTATCCGCCATCAACTCGCTACAGGAATAAATGCAAAACCATCGGGGAGCCTCAGCCCCTGCAATGGTTGTGCGAAAGGAAAACACCCCCAAGCACCTTTTCCCCACTCTGCAATGAACCGCACGCGAAAAATCCTTGACCGACTACATATGGATCTCCAAGGTCCATTCGACCGCTCAATCACCAGCTACATGTACACACTTGTAGTCGTCGATGATCACAGTCGAAGAGGTTGGAAAGAATACCTCAAAACAAAGGATGAAGCACCTGCGGCCATCAAAGATTTAATTACTCGACTTGTAACTCTTCATGAACGCCAAGTGAAGATTGTTCGCTCCGATCGTGGCGGTGAATTCGTACAGGACCATCTTGCCAAATGGTTCAAGTTGAAGGGCATCACCCACGAGCTTTCAGCCCCGCATACCCCCCAACAAAATGGTGTCGCGGAACGTTTTAACCGCACGACGCACGAGCATGCACTTGCAATGCTTGAAGATGCCGGCATGGCCAAATCTTTTTGGCCAGAAGCCCACGAGTATGCATCGTACACACGCAACCGCAGCCCCACTAAAGCCCTCGACAAAATGACTCCCTACGAAGCCTACCATGGTCGGAAGCCTGACCTCTCCACTCTCCGCATCTTTGGTTCACGATGTCATGTATGCATCCCACCCGAGCAATGCAAAAAGCTCGATGCTCATTCTGTCGATGGCATCTGGGTGGATTTGAACGAGGCACTAAGGCCTATAAAGTCTGGGTTCCATCGAAACACCGGTTTGTCACCTCTCGTGATGTTCTCGTCTACGAGAAGATTTTTAGCCATGAAGCGAGCAACGACGACATTCTCGCCACTGCTCCGAGTGAGGGGGTGACCATAGACAACACCACTTGTACCGTGACTACGAAACCGCTCGAATCGACTGCTACGACACAACCTGGCAAAGTAACTACTCCCATTGCCAATCCGACACCACTCACACTGCTTACACCGCTTACACCATTGCCTCATACACCCCCATCTCGACCTCCAGCTCTACCTCCGAATCCACCACCACTACCATGATGCTCAGCTCGAGTCACCCGACTGTCGTGGAAGAAACAGGTCATGGATGCCCAAAAGGAGAAAGAGACCCAGGACAGGACAGAACATCAGAGTCGGACGCGACATGAAGCAAAGGAGAAGGACACACCTACTACTGAATCGGAGATGATACTGCTAGAGCCTCCAAATCCACCACCAACTGATTCAGAGACTGTTGCCACCCAACTCGCGTGCATGGCGGCTTATGGACATCACATCCCAACGAGTTTTCGGGAGGCGATTAACAGTCCCGATTCGGAGAAATGGTGGGAGGCAATGAAAGACGAGATCAACATGCTACTGGAACGAGGAACATGGACACTCACCGAGAAGATACCCGAAGGATGGAAGCCAATTGGAAACTGCTGGACCTACGCAATCAAATTTGGTCCCGGCGGCGAAATCCTACACTATAAGGCCCGCCTCGTCGCCCAGGGATTCTCCCAGATCCCAGGAATCGATTTTACCGATACGTTTGCGCCAACTGTCCGCCTCGACTCGTTACGCATCATTCTCCATATCGCAGCATCTTACGGCTGGTTCCGTGGCCAAGACGATGTGACCGGTGCATTCCTCCACAGTCAAATTGACACGGAAGTCTACATGCACCAACCAGAAGGCTTCGAAGACGGGACAAAGCAATTTGCTCATCTCCTCCGAGGCCTATATGGAATTAAACAAGGCGCTTGGCTCTGGAATAAACATATGAAAAAGAAATTGATAACAATCGGTTTCACGCAGTGCCCAGCCGACCACGCTGTTTATGTCCGTCACCTTCCCATCGGCATTACCATTGCCATCCATGTCGATAACATGCTATCCGTCGCAAGCTCTCTCGAGACACTCGCTCACACGCGAAAACAATTACACGAAATCTTTGAGATGAAAGAAGAGGACCCAAATTGGTTGATGGGTTTTCAGCTCATTGATGATCGAGATAACCGAACCACTCTGATCTCACACGAACAATACATCAGCTCAGTCTTAAAACGATTCGGCATGCTCGAAGCAGTGCCCGTCAGCATGCCAATGGAAGCCAGCCTCAGTCTTTCAGTTGAAGATGGTCCCTTGTCCCGTAAGGACAAGGAAGCAATGTCGGCATATCCGTATCGTGAACTTGTCGGGAGCCTTACATGGATTTCCATGATCTCGCGACCCGACATTCTTTTCGCAGCATCATACCTTGGCTGCTACTTTGCGAACCCCGGCATGAAACATTGGAAGGCAGCCCTCTGTGTTCTGCGCTACCTATCCGGCACCCGTCGTTATTGTCTCGCACTCGGCGACAACCCGACAAATGACAAAGCACTCGACCTAACTGGTTGGTCGGATGCAGACTGGGCCATGGATGTCAACACGCGCCGCTCCGTCTCAGGCTATATCTTCAGACTCGGGTCCCACACTGTCGCAGCCAGCTCGAAAAGACAATCTAATGTTGCCAAGTCGTCGACCAAGGCAGAATACACTGCGGCCTCATATGCCGCTAGCCAGGGCATGTGGATATGATACCTACTCGAGGATCTAGGCGTCAACTTTACGAATGTCCCCACTCCACTCCACATCGACAATACCGCCACCATATCCATAACGAAAGATCCCCGCTTCCATTCGAAGATGAGACATGTTAGTGTCAGTCAAAACTTCATTCACGAACAAGTCGAGGAAGGAACTTTCGTCACAACATACGTACCTACCAAACAAATGATCGCCGATGGACTCACAAAGCCTCTTGCACGGGAAGCATTTGAACAGATGGTCGCAGCGATGGGACTTACATCGTCCTGAGGGGGTGTGTTGGATAATGTTCAGTATGCTGGAGTCCGGATTAGGAATAGCATAGCCACACACACGCATTACGCGTCGTGGACACATAGCTCACCCTTAGTTTCACTCCTTGAAGCTGAGGGTAAGTCGTATTCACTCCTATATACCTATGCTACATTACTGACTAGATACAGGACTTACCAGTCTCTATCTAGGAACATAATATATAGTTTCACTCCTCGAAGCTGAGGGACTTACCAGTCTCTATCTAGCATACTCGCCATTAGCGCTGTAGAATAGATATTAATGATGATTGGGACGTGGTGTGCAAATGGCGACTTACATATAACAAGGGGGCATGAGAACGTACATTGCTTGAGCCTTGAGGCAGGCGATGAGGGGTGATCGTCGACAGTGGTGAAGGTGTTGACGCCCAGCAAGATCAGGGAGTGCTTGAGCCAGGTGGGCGGGTGGCAGAGACAGGCGAGAGGCCGTAGTAGGGGAGAGCGTCGACGATGGTGAAGGTGTTGATGCCCGGCGATGTCAGGGAGTTCTTGAGGCGGGCGGGCACAGACAAGTGTGCGACCATTGACGGTGGTGAAGGCGTCGATGCCTAGCAAGGTCTGGGTGAGAGAGAGGAGAGTGGAGGAGGGATGGATGGAAAACAATAGAAAGGAAGGGAGCGAGCACATGGATTAAATATCCTCGATGCTGACATGTGTTGCGTCATATGATAGTGATAGCGTCACCAAAGGAAGGTTAGTGGGTCGAAGTAACCTGCCACAAAAGGCAATTGGAATACTATGTGATGGACTCACACGTGCGTCGTACACTCATTAACCTCTCTCTCATAGTCTTTCAACTCGTGTTCACCGCCGACGTTGTGCAGTCACCAAAACGTGCCCGCTGCTCTTACAAGGTATGGTTTCGACTTTTCTAACCATGGCAAGTAGGGCAGGCAAGGCTAACGAGCGGGAACTTGAGTCCAGCAGATCCAATTCGACAGCGTTTGACACGTCCCCTTCCATCAATGCCAGTCTGGAGAAGTATTTCGGTTCCTCCTCTGTCAAGCGAGGTCCCACGGAGGCTTGCACCATCGATCCTTGGTCCCTGGGGCCGTGATAGCCGCCATTTATGGCGCACTCAAGGCATCGTGCAGAACCGTGCAGAAGCCTGCGCGCTGGCAGCGATCTCACTGTCCAATGGGGATTCAAGCTCCTCCACGTCTTCGCGATCTGTCACACCAGGCTCAACTGGCCCTCAACCCGAGTCGAGCGGTGCAAGATCCCACACTCCGGGGCCGCATCATCCTCTGGCAGTTATCTCGCCAACAGACTCGGATTCAAGACCTGCCACGTCTTCGCAATGTGCCATATTTGGTTCTCAGCATGGGCCTGGTGCAGTGTCCCTTGCCACCCTTCATCGCATTAGTTGGTCACCATCAGTGATCTCACTGACCGACTCGGAGCCGGCCGACGCAGGACCTTCAGTCCCGCAAGTTCTTACCAGGGTCGCCTGGTCGCCATCGGTGATCTTGCTGACCGACTCGGAGCCAGTTGATGCAGGACCTTCAGCGCCACAAGCTCTTAGGGTCGCCTGGTCCCCATCGGTAATCTCGCTGACCGACTCGGAGTCAGACGACGCAGGACCCTCAGCGCTACAAGCTTTTAGGGTCGCCCGGTCGCCATCAGTGATCTCACTGACCGACTCGGAGCCGGTCAATGCAGGACCTTCAGCGCCACGAGCTCTTGGGGATGCCCCGGTCCCCCCTCATTCTCATTCGGACCTTCATGACGGGGAACAGATGCAGCCACATAAAGTCCCAGCCAACTTGCCTGCTGACAGGTCGACATCCCACTCGGATACCGATCGCGCACCCTCGTTACCTCCTCAACCAATCATCAAATGGGGAAGCACGGCTTGTGTTCGCTCACATGGACAGTCACACGAGAACGCAATCAACGTGGAAGACGTGCGCCTATGGCCTGTGGATTTCCATGTCTGTGATGTTGCACAGTTCATTCGTCTAACGCGCATCCCAGGCCGTCATCAGCGCCTGCGGAGGATGTTCGAGGAGTACTTCGGTATCCCGTTCTGTCCGCAGACGTTCAGGCAGACCCGCAAGGTTTGGGAGTGTCGAGCAAACCGAAACTTGCACGAACACTTCATCAATTACCGCCGATCGGAGAGGGGATTGTGGGCGACATTCATGAAGGAGGCCAAACAGGTAATCTAGCCATCTCTATTTCACTCTTTTACTTTGTACCAGAGCCTCGCCATGTAGCAGCATTAATATTGTAGTACCTAGATTTGTAGTACCCCTCGGTTTGTTTTGTATTGGCAGCGTTTGGTGGCTGCGCAGTCAGGGTGGGCGTTCGGACAGGCATGTGACCGGTCGTTCGGACACTCGGCGGTTCGGACGTTCGGAAAATTCAAACCCCCGACTTTTTGGTTGGGAGGAGGCCGTCACGTGACTGTTCCATGATCACGTGAGTCGGGGTTCTCTCGGCTCGCGCGACTTGCTTACGTAACCCATCCCAGTGGAGTCCGGTTGAGTGTGATCGAGCGGCCAAGGGCGTGAGGAGCAGCATCCGATGATGCTAAAAATATCAAAAAATTCCGGAGCCACTCCTGACGTTCGGGGACATGTATCTAGATAAAAAATGAACATACATGCCTACTCGATCGTGTGTAAAGTGACTTTACACCGAAAAACTTATGGCGAACATTGCGCTCCGATTGGCTGATTCCATACACTTTTGTACGTTCGCCCGCTGATTGGCTGTCCCTGTAAGTTTTTTTTTGGCCCGCATCGGCTATGGACCAACTTGGAAGCAATTGCCATGCTGCAAGACTGGTGAGTCACACTCCCCTAAGGTGGCTCGGAGGTGGATGCAGGAGTTGCATACAGCCTGCCGAGGTTAGCTCGGACCACTCGAAGGTCGAATTGTCTCTTGTAATATAGTTACAGTAGTGTACATTCTGTACTTATGGTAATTTCTACTGATGCTTGCAGATCGAGTAATGATCGGCATGGGCAAGGTAGTGTGCCCCGCTCGCCCAGGCCTTCCGCCCGAGTCTCGACTCGGGTCAGGCTCGCTCTCGTCGAGAACGAGCGTCGAAGACAACGCCGCCGCTGCACGTGCTTGCCGAATTTGGTAACCGAGGGCGACCCGGGATTTCCCGCGGGGACCTCACGTAGCGACGTATGAGCACAGCATGTAAGTTTCTCGCGTTATAGAGACGTGTTTCCCTCGCCTGCGCGATCTCACGCACCAATGGTCTCGGGCGCACGCCGGCTGCCAACGCTTCAGCCCACCCTCCCGGTAAACCGTAACACCTCGACATGGTTCGGCTGCGAATCCAAACAGAGATCATAGGCGGCCGGTTGTGTGTCCTTGACAGACACTGCCGCGTTCGTCAGAGGGACGCTGACGAGTGAATTTGCGGACGGGTTGCGTTTGCGCCGAGGAAACGAGCAAGACTTGGCTGTGGAGTTGGGTCGCTATGGGAAAAAGGGAGGGGGCGTATTGTATCGGTATGCTGGGGTGATGTGGTTTTCAGGAGAGAGGCGCGCCTTGTTGGCCGGGTCGACTGGCGTACTTACCAAGGCCAGCTTGTTTCGAACGATGGCGTGATCTCCAAGCCCTGCGGTTGTGGAGCATAGGCGGTCACCACAAACTTGAACGTGTAGAAAGTGGAATACACGGTGGCGTCAAACGAGACAAACGACCACCAAGTGGACGAGCCCGGACCTTCGACACAAGCCGCATTTTCCGCACAATACTCTTGGAACGCAGCGTGCTTGTTCCCAAAAGTCCCGTGGAAGAGCCTGACCACGGGCTCGTGCCAAGTATGCGTATGGCGCCAAGTGAGACAGAGGGAGTTTGAACACTTTGTTGCCCCGCGCCAAGTTGGTGAACCCAGCAGCGTCCCCGCCAATAGCAGTGGGTACTCTTTGAGCTCGGTTCGAATGCGCAGCTGTTGAATTCGCACGTCGAACGCATTGACACAGAACCTGTGTACTACTGACGCCCGCGCACACCATGCGAGTGTTTTCCCAAACCACCATCGCGCTGAACCAAGTTTAGTGAGCTGCCATGCGTTGCAAAGGTACTTGTGTTCTTTCTGTCGCCACGCAGAGCAGTGAACTGACGTACCCACCAGTTTTTGAACAGTCACGGTTGCATTTGTGGGCGAAATCTCACGTCGCCAAGTTTAAGGGTACTTGTGTCTTTCTGTCACCATGCAGAACAATGAATTGATGTACCTACCAGTTAAACGATTGCATCTACGGGCAAACTCTCTCGTCACCAAGTTTGAGCAAGGAGGAGGGACTGGTTACATCGACGAGGCGATCGGCCTTGATCGTGAAGCGCTGGAACATTGCCCACCTGGCCACCCCAAGCGAGCTGTCTCATTGACATGGCTTGCACTTCATCTCTCCTCTCGGTACGGCCAGCTGAGAACGACGGGGGACCTTGAGGAGGCCATTGTCCTCGGCCGAGAAGCCCTCAGCCTTTGCCCGCAAGGACACCCTCTTCGATCTGCCTCGTTGAACAACCTCGCAGATGACCTCTCCGCTCGGTACGGCCAGCTGGGAACGACGGGGGACCTTGAGGAGGCCATTGTCCTCGGCCGAGAAGCCCTCAACCTTTGCCCGCAAGGACACCCTCTTCGATCTGCCTCGTTGAACAACCTCGCAGATGACCTCTCCACGCGGTACGAGCAGCGCAGGGCGATGGAGGACCTCGATGAGGCCACTGTCCTCGTCCGAGAAGCACTTGACCTTCGCCCGCAAGGGAACCCTTATCGGTCATTTTCCTTGAGCAACCTTGCCACTCAGTTGTCCTCTCGCTACGAGCGGCTCGGGGCGGTGGGGGACCTCGATGAGGCCATTGTCCTCGGCCGAGAAGCACTTGACCTTCATCCGCAAAGGCACCCTGGTCGCTCAACATCTTTGAACAACCTTGCAGTTCTTCTCTTTATTCGGTACACGCAGCTCGGGGTGATGGAGGATCTCGATGGGGCCATTGTCCTTGTCCAAGGAGCACTCGACCTTTGCCTGCAAGGGAGCCCTCTTCGATCAACCTGTTTAAACAACCTCGCACGTTGTCTCTCCACTCGGTACGACCAGTTTGGGGCGATGAAGGACCTCGACGAGGCCATTGTCCTCGTCCGAGAAGCACTCGACCTTTGTCCGCAAGGGAACCCTTATCGGTCAATTTCTTTGAGCAACCTTTCAAGTTGCCTCTCCACTCGGTACAAGCAGCTCGGGGCGATGGAGGACCTCGATGAGGCCATTGTCCTCGACCGAGAAGCACTCGACCTTCTTCCGCAAGGGAACCCTTATCGGTCAATCCCTTTGAGCAACCTTTCAAGTTGTCTCTCCACTCGGTACAAGCAGCTCGGGGCGATGGAGGACCTCGATGAGCCCATTGTCCTCGTCCGAGAAGCACTCGACCTTTGTCCGCAAGGGAACCCTTATCGGTCAGTTTTTTTGAGCAACCTTTCAAGTTGTCTCTCCACTCGGTACAAGCAGCTCGGGGCGATGGAGGACCTCGATGAGGCCATTGTCCTCGTCCGAGAAGCACTCGACCTTCTTCCGCAAGGGAACCCCTATCGGTCAATCCCTTTGAACAAACTTGCAAATCATCTCTCCTCTCGGTACAAGCAGCTCGGGGCAATGGACGACCTCGATGAGGCCATTGTCCTCGACCGAGAAGCTCTCGACCTTTGTCCGCAAGGGCACCCTGATCGGTCAAGATCATTAGACGGCCTTGCGCTCCACCTCTGTAATCGGTTCACACGGTCGAGGCAGTTGCAAGACAAAGAGGAGCTATTCAGTCTCTACGCTCAACTCGCACATGTGCCCCAAGTTGTGTCTTCCATTGATCTTTCTGCCGCTAGGGCATGGATCCGCGTGGCTGAGGATTTCCAGCACCCCACAATACTTCTCGCATATGAAACATCTCTTCTTCTACTTATTGAACATCTGTCCGCTCTGCCGTCATTGCCTCGGCATCTTGTCATCCTGAAAAATCTCACGTCGTCGCTCGCAGTAGACGCCTTCTCAGCATGTCTGCGTAAACGTGTCCCGGCGCGTGCGGTCGAGCTTCTCGAACAAGGCCGCGGCGTCTTTTGGAGTCAGCTTACCCGACTCCATTCTCCCCCGGATTTTGTCATAGTATCGAGCCCAGCAGGAAAGACGTTGGGAGAGGAGTTCACGCGGCTGGCCTTGCTCATTCGCAGTGCTCTCAATTCGCCGGGTGCACATCAGCATGGTCGGCTGTGCCATCTCAACTTCGAACTGCAGAGAGTTGTGACCGATATTCGCAAGCTACCTGGTCTTTCCCGTTTCCTTCTTCCCTCCCTCTTCCCAGACCTGCAACGCGCAGCTAGTGGGGGGCCCGTCATCATTGTCAATGCGAGCGAGTATAGCTGTGACGCGCTTGTCGTCTTTGTCGATCGAGATCCTGTTCATATTCCGTTGCAGATCACACAGGAAGGTGTTCGAGAGCGGTCAAAGGAGTTGCACACTTTGACTGAGCGTGCAACGAGGGCCGATGTGACGAGAGAGCTCGCGTTCTTCTTACGCAAACTCTGGGATCAGATCGTTTCACCCATTGTCGATTGCCTTCAGATGACCCATCCGTCTCGATCACGCATCTGGTGGTGTCCCACCGCCGAGTTCTCTGTGCTGCCTTTGCACGCTGCCGGTCCGTATAGGAAGGGCCAACGGAATCTCCCTCATCTCTACATCTCGTCCTACACTCCAACTTTGACTGCCCTCATTCGTGCCCGATCCCGCGATCCATCCAACCCTGCACATGCACAGAAGCATTTCATTGCCATTGGCCAAGCCAAAGCTGCTGGCGAGAGCGAACTCCTTTCCGTAGGCGCGGAACTGGACAACGTCCGTCAACGCGTCGATGGTCTCGCCACATTCACGCGTATTTATGGAAAAGAATCTTGCACTCCTAGGGTCGTCGAAGAGCTTGGCAAGAACGAGTGGGTCCACCTTGCGTGTCATGGTCTCCCAAATCCGAAACAGCCCTTCGAGTCCGCGTTCGCTCTACACGACGGACACTTTACAGTCCAACAGATTATCGGGTGCGATTTGAATAATCCCGAATTTGCATATCTCTCTGCGTGTCATACGACTGTCGGAGACGAGGAGAGTCCGGACGAGGCGATCCATCTTGCGTCGGCGATGCAGTTCGTCGGCTTCCGTTCTGTGATCGGGACGATGTGGGCGGTGGATGATGGCGAGACGAACAAGATCACGCCGACGTTCTATAGGCATATGGTGGACGAGTCTGGTCGTCTGGATCATACCCGCGCAGCGTTCGCGCTGAACAGGACGATGAATTCTGTGAATGTACCACTCGATCAACGGATTCTTTATATCCATCTCGGTGCCTAGTTCTACTATATATTTCTCCCTTTGCATTGCTCGTACTCGCTGTGTATAACTGCTATCGAATATGCTATCCTTTGTTTCGCGGGTCGTGCGAGGCGCATGTATACGCCATTGAATGATGGCAACTTTTCGAGGACCGAAAGTTGGAAGTCGAGATCCGATCATCGGACTCACTCATTGTTCAGTGGCTTACTTGTTTTCCTGCGCTGCCCGACGGGTTCACAATTCTTTTCTGTCTTCCTATATCAAGAGAGGTGTAAACGAAAGCACGAGACATAATAATACACTGGCAGATCATACATGCGATAGCCCCTACCGAGTCATACCAGCTTATCGAAACAACCAAGGCAGCCGATCTCAGATCACACACGAGTCTCGGGAGGCCGAACAACCAACTTCTTCGCGCTAACGCCCGTCTCAAACGCCTTCAAGCCGTCTGCAATCCCATTCAAACCTCCCGGCAACACTTGGACGGGATTAGGCTGTAAATCAAGCAACGTTCGTCAACCAAAGCCGTCCTTTGCACATCGTCGTCGACGGCATCACGCACCTTGATCTTTCCCTCTGCGAGCCACGTCGTTAGCGCCGCGGCAAACTTGACCGCGATGGCGCGGTTATCCGGGTAATGGGACCCGTACACCATGAGGATCTTCTTTTCGCTGGTGTCGTCCTCCTTGAGCAATTTCTGAGTGACGAGCGCGAGGGTCCCACCGGGCGCCAAGATATCGTACGCCGCCTGCTGCGTCTCTTGGACACAAGCGGCGTCAAAGATGTATGGAATTGGTACACCGACGATGCGAGCGACTTGTTCTTTCATCGCAGCCGCGGAGAGGTTTCGAT
>JBBPRK010001265.1:0-13584 GCA_038093075.1 Boletus patriciae | reverse complement strand
CATTCCAAAGCCTGGAGCCCCCCCCCCCCCACCCCTCCTCACTCCTCTGCTCCCCCCCGCCCTCCGGCCCTGACCTCAGGCGTGAGATAGCAGAGCTCCATGCTGAGTTGAACTCTCTAAGAGCGCAGATGTCTTTCCTTCATCTATCTCAAGAAGCCCCTCCTATGCCCTCCTCCCCTGACGCCGCTCCCACAGTGGTCCCAGAACCCCGCGCTATCTCTCCCACCTCATCTATCTCCACCATCCTCAGTTGCACCGCTCCTATGGGCTACACCTGGATACAGGAAGTACTCGACAACCCCAACTGCCCGACATATCTTCATGTCATCAACTCAGGGATGACCCCATCTGTAAACCCAGCCATGCCAGATAATGTCCCTCGGGCGGTAATGGTATTGCACCCAAGGCGCCTGCCTATCTATATGGGAATCAACAGTAATGGCGACCTTTGTCTGGCCAGCATGTGCCCTAACAACCAGCTTGACATCTCCATTATGGTCTCGGGCTGATAGCCCAAGGATGCCACCCTCTCCTCCCCCTACTCCTCAATACTCATACCCCAAAGGGCCAGAGATCCTCCTCTACTTTTCTTTATATATCCCCAGTGCTCCCTTACCCATCTTGTCTCATGCTTTACATACCCTTCCCCCCTTCATCATGTCTACTTTGTTCAGGTGGACCGGTGACCAGCAGCCTACTAACGCTCACCAGTTTTCTCACCCATAAATTCATGTATTACCTAGCTACATTGCTACCTGTCTTGTTACTTTATCTGAAAGTGACGTCTTACATAGTGTCTCCAGTACACCAATATAGGACATTAATTGACTCAAAAAAAAAAAAGGCTATAATTTCCACATTCAATGACACTCCTCCATCAAACCCACATGGCAGCACAGGCCTTCAAAATGGTTATGTTCTACTTGCCAAGCATGACCCTTATGCTATTCACATTACAGACCATGAATCACATGTTATTTCTGCCTATCTTCAACAACCTGTTGTTCAAAGGGTTTGTTGCTGAGGCCGACTTCACTTGCCAAATGAACAAATAGCTCGGTCGACATACATTGAGTCAGACAGGCCTGTGGGTGAGATATGCATGGCACGCAACATCAAGGTAATATCTGTCCATCCAAGTCTATCACGTATCTGATCTATTGACCATTTGCAGTTTGTTTCTGGTGGCTTGACTTGATTTGCTGAAGCGCACTACTTCACTCACATTGTTCAAGTTGTTCAAAACATACCAAACAGCGAGTCTGATGATGATGCCAATGCCCAGTTTAAAGATGTTGCCCTTGTAACATTGTACTCACCACCTGATGAGGAGGATCTTCTTGCACAGTCATATGGAGCTCTTCTCTCCTGTACAAAGCTTAGTGAGGATAGCTTTTGTGTCATTGAGATAAGTGCAATCTGTTGTTGCTATGATACCTCATTCGATTCATAGTGTTCTGAATGATAGATATTTTCTTGTTGAAAAAACAGGTATGCAGATTGTACATTGTGGTGAAGAGGATGCATCAAATACAAATACAGTTCAATTGTTACAGCAAATGGGTTCTATAACACGGTCATGCATACTTCCTAACAGCCTCAAAAAACTCCTGAAGGGTCTCACTTGGACCCATAATGGGGACAACAAGATGGGGAGCAAATGGGTTGGCTGACTCCGACTCATCTTGGACATAGCGCTCAAGATAGTGACCTTCAGTCACTGTAACATTCCTGCCAGTGATGATGAAATGAGTTAGAGCGACTAAGACATGTATTGAAACTTACAGTTTTTCACCAGTTCCAAGATCCTCATCCTCGCAAGCAGGAGTTACACTGCCTGGCAAAGAAGACTCAGAGCAAAGTTCTGAGTCAAGGGAGACATCCATGTCAGTGTTCTGGTCTGTTTCAGGGGTGACATCAACCCAAACTTTGTTCTCCTTGATGTGAAAGCCAAATTTCTTGAAGTACAAGTGGGTTCTACTATTCAGGATGATTAGAAACAGTAGTAAGCAATCACATTTGCCTTTTTTCCAACTGTTTTAATGTCAAGATTGAAGTGATAAGTCTTCCATTCCTAATGGACACCATCTATCTCAAGGTAGATAGTGTCACTAAGCATGCTGACAACAGTTGGCATAGCAGACATTTTGTGGTGTTGCCACAGTGTGGTTGTGTAGGCGGATGGTAGACGCATCTGGGTTAGCCCAAACCAAGTCACCTCTTTGCCTTCTTACCATTACAATCACCACCACTTTGCATCATGTCTCATGATTACAATTTCTCTTTGCTGGCACACACTCATTTTCTTGATGAAAGTTCTCAGCAGCTACCTCAGTCATTCCCAGATTCTTTCACTGCTAGTAGTTGCAGTCACATCACATTCACAACAGCACCACAGATTTAGAAACAATGGCCTCACAACCAAGTTATAAGCAATCAGGCCAGTCACATATTGAATGTGAAAATGTTCTAACATGCATATATTCAGCATAATCAATAGGCACTCCATGGACCAGGCAGCCCTAGGAGGTTGCCTGGCCCGAGAGGATGGCAAGAGGGTCATAACCTGGCTTCCCCCAGCGTAACTCAAGGGGGTTGAAAGGTCAAGATGACAAGCCCAGGGTGCGCAGATGTGAGCTGGTCATGCTGAAGGCAAGACAGCACATCAGCAATCTGATTGTGGACTCCAGGCACATGAAACACTCGAAGATGCGGCAGGCCAATGGAGTCCCATAGCTGGAGAAGTCGAGTGAGGTTCAAAGGCAGCTCCTTTTGATAGTGCTTGTAAAAGAGCCTCTCTCCCCTCTTTTGGGTGGAAAAGGAGTTGTCAACATAGAGGTACAGGAGATACATGAGATATTTGATGACAGCGATTCAAGTGACAAGCGACATGAAGGCATGCCAAATGCGCTGAGATGCGCAACCCCCAAAGACATTGCACCGGTCCACATAGCGCTTGGAATGAAAGGAGATGACCTGCTTGATCTGCCAGAGTGGATGCATGGGCGGGAGTATGGGCATTCAGATGCTGGGCGACGACAGGTGCCTCGATTCCAGTTGTGGCAGGGCTCTCTGCCTCCAGGAAGGGCAGCTCTGGCACGACGCTTTGAGGTGCCTTGGTCTCCATCTCTGGCACTCGGACCCACACCAAATGAGGAGAGGTGAATGGTTCTGAGGTCGTCGAACATGGCAAACTCAGAGAGGCGAATGTGCTTCTGATTGGCTGCTCGCACTCATCAGTGATGGCTTTGTCGAGGTCAATGACTCGAGAGTGGAATTGGGGGGCAATGGAGGCGAAAAGCGCTGACATGTACGCTTGGTAGGCAACATACTCGGAGTTTCGTCCTGGCAGGGCGAAAGAGATCGCTTGGATGGTCTTCCCAAGGGCAATGACCCATTTTCCATGGCTCGGGACTGCTTGGGGACTGAAATGGAGAGCTGGAATAGATCTCCAAGGTCTTGGGAATGCTTAGCCTGAACATCAGAGGAGTAGTGGGTTCAATGGACTTTGGCAAGGTCGACCGCATATCCCTTGACAATGTTGAGCCACTGGTCAAGGGGGAAGGCTGGACATCCTGGACAGAGGAGAATCTTTCTGACAACAAGGGTGGGGTCTGATCCCCAGTCTTCAAGGAGCTCGAGGCACTGCTGGACTCCTGGCTCAAGTTTAGCTCGAAGGACTGCTGAGATCCTCATTGACAGAGGACCTGTGCCGCATCTTCGACCGCTCTTCTGCTTCCTCGGACTCTGAGTCCTCTGTGTGATGTCTCCTGGCATCCCTGGTGGTGGTGGATGGGGTAGGAAGGACCTCGACCTCAGGTTCTGGCTATGCTGGACTCGAGTCAGAAGAGGGGTTGGTGCCATGGCTGAGGTGGCGCCTTTAGGGGTTCGTGAGACTCGAGGGGCCTCAACCAATTCATTGGCCTGATTCTTTCCAGCGGACCGCTCAATGTCGTCGAGGATGCCAATCTAGGAGGATAGGGAGTTGATGAGCTCGGAATTGGAGGGTTCAGCCTTTCCAGAATTGAGGTTAGCTTGGATTTCGAGTATGGCCTCTGCTTTTGAGACTTGGTCCCTTGTGAACTGTTTGACCACATGGATGGCTCCCTGGACTGCTTCTGTGGCAAATCCTATTGACAAGGGGTTAGGCAAGATGCTGCCTTGAGCCCACTAGACCAATTAGTGTAAACAAGCTTTAACCACAATATAAGTGAAATCTATACACAGAGGGCCAAAGTGTGGCACCTGGTAGGGCAGGGCTCTCGCTTCTATGGGCCACCAGGCCGAGTTTGAAAGGATGTGCTGGCGAGGCAAGATCCTCGCTCCCTTGTGGCCACTAGACCATTAGTCTTGTGTCAACAAGCTTTAAAACCCACTAATTATCTAGAGCCTGATAACTTCAATGCATGGGTCGTTATAACACTAAGATCTTCCTTCATGATAGTGGTCCACCCAGAGCTGTTCCAGCGAAGTCAAGAGTACATATCCATCCAGTGCTCATACATCTGATATGATATATGTCAGTTACTTTGGACATACAGATGAATATGACCAATTGGCTACAGCTCATGTGCAAAGAGTGGCAGGTGGTGGGTGGGACCTTGATGGCATTAAGGATGCATGGGAGCTCAACATGATGAGCAGTGTGAAATGGGAAGAGAGGGATGGAAAAATTTATGTCTCCTATTGTTATGTAAGATGAAGCCTTCATTCAATGATAAGAACAGAGGCGAATTAAATATGATACAAATGCTCATGGGGGGTCATGCAATGTCGGATGGCAATCAATATAGAAATGAAAAGTGTCTAATCTCTTTGGGATGGAGGGCCACTTTCAGCAGGAAGGCATAGAACTGTCAGAGCGAAGCCACAGCAGAGGGAAGAGAGGGAACAGGGCGTTACATGACCTATGATAGTTCAGGAAAACCACAAACAGATCCAGAGCAATTGTGCTCCTGTGAATGACAACCCTATGCATTCAACTTGCACACCCAAGAGTTATAGAACACTCAACAATGAAGTGCTCCGTGGAACAGGCAGCCCTAGGAGGTTGCCTGGCCTGAGAGGATGGCAACAGCCTCAAAATCCTGCTTCCCCCACTCTATGGGGTTGAAAGGTCAAGATGACAAGCTTCAGCAATCTGATTGCGGCATCCAGGCATATGCAATGCAACACTTGTAGGTCGATGCCTCAACTGAAGAACTCTCAGTGTCAGCAACAACCAAAATCAACATCCAGTGAAATGCAGGTAGTGCTGAGAGCGAGTTGAAGCGCTGCAAGCATCTGAAAACACAGCAAGGAAGCCCAGGGCAAGCGATGGGGTGGGTACCTGCTGTGCATGGCAATTTGAGGTTGAATCACAGTGGATGTGTGGGGAACAGATAGGACCATCAGAGCGAAGGAAACAGATGCCATCAAGCGGAGCAGAAGGTCACTCAACATTTCTGGTGAGCCATAAGACTGCTTCTGCTTGCTGAAGATTCCAAGGAGGAGACAAACGAAACATGAGGTGGTGACAAACCAAAGGACCATCCTAGCAGCCCCAAGCCAATTTGAGAAGCATTGAGAGGAGCTTTATCTAATCATAGACAGGCATTCTGAAGAGGATGACATACATAGCCCTGTCCACCAGCAAGCAAGGTCAAGCAAGGTAAGTTGCATTTTGTCGGTTTATCATCACTGATAGTCCTTATCTCTGCAAACAAACGGTGGGGGTTACCCTGCCCAGTCCACAACTTGTGGTCAGCCAATTGGTCTTAGTTCATGTGGAGGAGGCACCCAGACGTGAAGCCAGCATAACCGAGTTGCAGGTGGTGTGACTCTGATGGAATTAACGATGCATGGGAGCTCAGGAGCTCCATACATCCAGGCAGGACAGAGGCATACATGATGAGCCACTAGGAACACATGTAAAGCAAGGGGATAAGGGAGGGATCGGGTAGCGCAAAATACATGATCTGCTGGGACAGGGAGACAACAATATGAGTGAAATCTACATACAGAGGGACAAACTGCGCACCTGGTGGGACAGGGAGAGAACTGGCTGAAAGAGGGGTTCAAGCGCAGCTTCTGTGGCCCACCAGGCGGTGTTTGAAAGGAGGTGGCTGGCGAGGCAAGATGCTCCCATGTGGGTGGGCACTAGACCAATTAGTCTTGTGTAAACAAGCTTTAAACCCAATGAAAGCAGCCATCAGCAGAACACAAGGAACTATCCCTCCGTCCCCACACACCTTCCCTCCCAACTGCCAGAGCATCACACCTCATCTCATTATCCCGCCCCTGCACTCTCTTCTACATGAAGGCTCACCCCACAACATGAGAGCATGAAGACACAATAAATTTGGTGATTGAACCCATTGTGCCCAGGCATACGATGCAATGCAGGTAGGCTACACATGAAGGTAATGATGGAGGCTTCAGCAAGCAGGGGTTGAGGAAGGAAGTTACAGATCTGTGGAAAGGATATAGGATACTGAGCTGCATGGTTCAGATGATGTGGAGGTTGGAATGTGAACCCCCAGAGTCTACAGGTGGTGGATTGGCCCCACCATTCATGTGACCACCTGTGGGCTCCAATCTGCAACTTGACACCTGCATCCCCTTGACCCACCACCCCTTCAGACTCTCCCTGAACCCACGAATCTGGCAGTAAGCATTAGTAATGCCCACAGCAGGGTTCAGCCTGCACAGGAGATTTCCCGCCCCTAGTCCCCCCACACTCCACCAGAATGGAGTCCTCACTGATACCCACTGCCAGTCCCCCCAGTCCCCCCACGCTCCAACACAACAGAGTCCTCACTGATACCCATGCACAGTGCCACCACCCATCAAACCTGCTTGACTGTCACCTGGAACACCCGCCTCAATGCCAGCAACCACATTGATTACCCACAGGATTGATTGTGGTCAGTACAGCCCATCAGCTGGCTGAGGCCATTTCAGCCTCAAGACACCTAGGTATGCACAGTGGTGGTAGGATGGGTGGAGGTGAAGAAGAATGGACATGGCAGAGAAGAAGGCCTTGTGCCATGCAAAGCGAAGTGTCGAACAGCTAGGATGAGCTGGAGCTTGGACTCTTCTGACATGCGGACCTGAGCTCATTAGGTTGGGGTCGACCTCAAAGCCAATGATGGGCAGGACATCACAAAGGACGTGTTTGCGCTCCTTATGCGGCAGGCCAATGAAGTCCCATAGCTGGAGAATGTATGAGCTTCGAGGGCAGCTTCTTGTGGCGCTTGCAAAAGATCTTCTCTCCCCACTTTTCCACTGAAAAGGTCCTTAGTCATCAACATAGAGGTACAGGAGATAGATGAGATGCTTCATGACAGCGATCCATGTGACAAGCGACATGAAGGCATGCCACATGCGCTGGGATGCTCGATGCCCAAAGACATTTCCCCGGTCCAGATAGCTTTATGAATGGTCTCAAAGGCCTCAACATTGTCAAATTCTGATGCAGGAGGAGCAGGCAGCAGTTCAGCAAACTCTCTCCACCACCCAGTCCTACAAATATTCCTAAAAGCTGCAGCCAGGTCCCACACAAAATGCCTCTGACCTGTACTGAGCTCCTGATTCAGGCTTCAACTTCGGTTGGTCCCACAGTTTGTGAGGTCCTCCACACCCAACACAATCACAGACATGTGGGAATGGGCAGTCAGATGCTGAGTGGCAACAGGTGCCTCGATCCCAGTTGTGGCAGGGCTCTCTGCCTCAAGGAAGGGAAGCTCTGACATGGTGGTTGCGCTGGCTTGGTCTCCATCTCTGGCACTTCGACCCACACCAAATGAGTAAAGGTGACCATTTCTGAGGTCATTGAACATGGTAAACCCACAGAGACGAATGTGCCTTTCATTTGCCACTCGGAGTCTGATGGCCTTGTTGAGGTACAAATGGACTTTAAACTCGAAAATCGTGCAACAATATGTAATGTTGAAAAATGGTGTTCCTGGCCCAGAAATAATGAACAATGGGATAAGTACCATTGTGACTCAACAATATCATCCTACTTTTGCCAATACCCTTTGCTGCTAATTTCCGACAATGTTCTGTTGTCCTACACTATCCCCAGCTGTCTCCTCATGAAACAGGCAACTCTGGCAACTGCTCAAGTCAAATCTCAATGATCTGTGTCTTCATCCTTTGCAATGCTCCACTGTCTCCTCACAAGACAGCAGTCAGAGTTCAATGCCCTGCCTCGTTGAGCCTCACTAGCCCAGCCAGCCTCCTTACAAGACAGGCAACTTCAGCAACTGTTGGAGTCAGCCCTCAACAATCCACCATACTGACCTTCACCAGCCCTGCCTTCACTCACCCTGCCTGACTCCTCACAAGAAAGGCAACTCCAGCAACTGCTGGAGTCAAACCTTAATGATCTGCCTCACCAAGCCTTCCCAGCCCTGCCTGACTCCACACAAGACAGGCAATTCCACTGTGCCAGTGAGGAATAATGTCCACTCTGTCTGATAGCCAATCACACATAGCCGACTTGAAATGCTGCTGCAACCATATTGAATTGGGCTTGTTCAAGTTGTAAACAACTGGTAATCCAGGCGTAATAAGTCATGTTGGACCAGATGGTTCATGAGACCTTTCTGAATGATGTGAATGCAGCAGTCAACTTGTGCAGTCACTATCAAGAGCTTCAGATGAGGTGCTTGGAACAGGTATTTTCACACTGTGAGACCTTGGAAGTGGCAGGGGTTGGAACAAGATCAATCAGTTTGAAGAGAAAGGTCAACCTCAGCTTATAGACATGCCCTGTGAATAATCAGACCCTGATTAAGGTTGCCTTCTAGACTCAGATCCATAGATTCTCACTTGGAACTGAGATGATGATTAGCACTGGAAGGCTGGGTGGAAAATCTGGTCATGTCATTAACTCAATGGTGTGGTAGTAAGTAGGCTGAGCTATAAGTCCAAGTGCGAAACTCAGAGAAGAGTTATTACATATACTCATGTATGTAATTCATCATGAGGCAACCACTTGTTATAGCACGAGGTATCACATCCTTCTCAATAAACCAAGCATCATTCCCAAAGTGAAGAGAAGACTACAACATGCAGAAAAGCCTTTTGTTTGCTGTTAAGACCATGCAAAGGACTCCTGACCGAAACTCTGAAAACTCGCAGTTTACTCAGATGTGGGACTTGGCCTCAGCTTATGTGCTGTGTCTTTGTTTCAGTTTGGATCCCAGAGGTTGGAACAGGTTGGATCGGAGTGTCGGAGCAAGGGGATAGCTCAGAGGGTGATCAAGACAGTAGACAATAAGGAGGGAGCAAACTCAGGGCATTGGGGATGAGAGGGATTCATCCCAAACAGGCAAGAGGATGTCAGACACAATGAGGAGGATGTCAAAGTAGACAGGAGTTCATCTAAGTTGATATTTGAACTGAAGTACAGGAGGGTAAACAAAGAGTATTTATACAAAAGGGAAAACTGTGGAAATGCAAGGGGAACAAGATTTCCAGGCAGTGTTCCAGAGCTACAAAAGTTCCAAGTGGTGATAACACTGCCTTAGAGGAACCTAAGATCTGAAGATATGAAAGGGATTCATATAGGTGTGAGTTTTTCAAGTACTGAGTACAGCCCTTTATAGTCCCGGGAATACCTGAGACTGTCTGAACGTTAAAAGAAGTACATAACTAAGGAAAGTGAGGTAAGAGAGTAAAAGGAATGATAGAGTGCGGAACCTTAAAGGTTACCGCATGGGACCAGGTACGACCCTCCGGTAATCCGGCAAAGGACTACCATTGGCCTGAGATACTGGGGCTTCGTTTGCTGGTTGAGCTCCTTTTCAATGTGGGTATTACAGACTAAGATGAGACTTCCTGGCCAGAAATTGAAGTCCTTTATCTGGTTCTTGAAAGCAGCCTCGAAATGCTTTATAGACTCAAATTAAGCCTTGAGGACATGCTCCCAAATAGACTCCAAATCCTCCTGATGCTTTTGAAGCCAGTGGGCTCACCAAACGATCAGTCCGGATGGAGATAATGGTTCCATATCTAGAGGGGGAATGAGGAATGTCGCTTTGGCGAGGTCAAAGGGAAATAGTGGCTCTAAGCCATGAGCCATGAAATAGGGAGACAAACCGGTGGACCGGAGCACTGTAATGTGCTCGGCCCAAAATACTGAGTGAGTGACAGTATGCCAGCAAGACTCCCCCCTGGGGGAACTTTTGATGATGGCCTCCTGGACATTGAAATGACACCATTCGACCACACCATTTGCCTGAGAGTTGTAGGGGGAGATATGGATGTGCTGGATACAGTACCGGTCGGCAAGAACATCTAAAGCCTGAACAAAAGTGGGGCCATTGTCAGTAACAATCTCAGTGAGGGGGCCCCAACGACAAAGGATATCTTTGAAAATAAAGGAAGCGAGGGCAACGGTGTTTTCTGAACACAACATTCACCACTCGTGGTAGGCAGTCAGTGCACAATGGGCCTGAACGATATACCAGTACCCTGCTGACCGGGGCATGACCATGGTATCTAGATGGGCCTTGGTGAAAAGGCCGCCAACTACCGGTACTGTTGGCGGGATATGCAAATGTCATGTCTGCTGGATTTGACACTCATGGCAGGTGCGAACAAACCACTTCACATCGTTGATCAACATTGGCCACCAGAAGCAGAGGAGCAGGCGAGTCTGGACTGTGAAGACACCTTTGTGCCCGAGGTCATCGTGGGCCTCCTTAATTAGTCCATACTGCTTGTGCTCTGGCACTACTAACTGATGATGTCTGTCGGGTTCTCAACACCACAGGGAGCTGTGGAGGAGGAAGAACTTTGTCACCGACTTAATGAATGACTGGAAATCTGCGTCAGAAAGGTCAGTGGGACATTCTTGGGTGTCAAGGAAGCTGTGGATCTTTCGAATCTGAGCCTCCCTGGCTATGGCCTTTACAGATCGGGGAATAGAGGGTGATTCCAGTTGGGAGTCCGGCTTGGGAGAGGAAGCGAAAACGGATGTGTATGAAAGGAAAAAGCTCAGAGATGCATATGGTAAAAGGAGCAGGGTATCCAGTGTCGACAAAAGCAAGGACGGGAGGTAAGGGGTTGCAAGTAAGCCCGACGAGTGGTCTAGTGATAGTGGCGAAATTCTGGATGAAAATATGAACCACCCCGCAGGTCCTGAGGAACCCATGGACTTGTGTCAGGTTGGTGCACTCAGGCCAATTCCGAATCTTTTGTATTTTGACCTCATGCAGAATGCGACCTTTGAATGTGCACTTGTGACTGACAATGGTGGTGTCTGGTGCAGTGAGGACGAACTTCTTGGTGGAAACTGTAGCATTGACATTTTGGAGGCATTGCAGAATCCTGTGTACAACAGTGAGATGATTTCAGATAAATCTCCTTATACCCAGGTTTTCTGGGATTGTCTCATAAGAGCCGTCCGGTTTTGATACCGGGTAGTCCCAGTTTTGACCAGTAGGTCATCTATAAATGGCATTGTGTGGTGGGGGATTTCATCCTGTAAGATAAACACCATGTCAGCTTGATAAATCTGGACTGCATTAGAGTGTCCATCAGGAGTGTGGTTAGCCAGTGTGGCCCAAGTGGACTATTGAATGTGGTCATGTCCCAGGATTCCACATGCAGCGGGTGCTGGTCATAGCCTGCAAATAGGTCTGTCATACTGTAGACTGTGTACCCACTGAACAACTCAGTGAGGTGCTTGACGAATGGGGGGACTGAGGAGTCCCAGATGGTGACAGTGTTGAGAGGTTGAAGGTTGTGTATGAGCCAAAGGGGTCTTACCATCCTGCTTGAGTACACAGAACCAACGGGACTGGTAAGCTGTGGCAGACGGCTTGTGTACCCTGAAAGCAATGTGATCCTTGATGATTTGTATTGCCTGATCCCAGGCGGACGGAGGGATGGGGATAGTACGAAGGATCCAGGGGGTATGAGGTACCGTTGGAATCTTGACCAGTGGGAAGTACCGGTCATCAAGGTGGCCACACTCAGTCGGGACCCAAGTGAAGGTGGTTTTGTGGTTGAGAACCATCCACCAGACTAGCTTAACCTCTTCCAGCCACAGCCATTTGGTGGGGTCAAGGTCAAGCGCATTGGTGCATTCTTGTGTGAATCTTTTTCCTGGCATGAAGGCCAGGGGGTGAGTCGGCAATGGTATAAGACCGGCAAGAGGGTCATCTGGTAACCAGCGCAGTGCCTGGTACTCCTCCTCGAGAGAAGCCAGGACTGGCCGAACCTTTTTGGCTACTGGCTTATAGGCCAGAGAGTGGGAAACGGGATTGAAGGTATAGGTAGCATCCAAGGCAGATAAGTGAGAAGGAGACAAGATTGACTGAGTGGAGGAAAGGAAGGTATAAAATGGGGACAGAATTGAGTAGGGTAAATCCAGGGCTGAAGTAGCGGTCCGGCCTAATGAAGTTAAAGAAGAGCAAAAAGCGAAGGGGTCCATTATAATGTTCGAATAGGGCTCTTCCCAACCTCTTGGTGGATCATCAATTTCTAAAAACCCATTTCAACAATGGATTGGTGGTTTGAACAAAATAGTCTGTGCCGGCACCACAGGCAGCCTTTGGTCCAAGCTCGGGTGGATACTTTATATGCCTTTCCCGAGTTGGGATTCCGAAGTCTGCAAACCATCCAGAAAGTCCTTGGTAGAAGCGCTCAGGAGGCAGTGAAAGGGATGCCCCAGCAATAGGTCAAAGTTAGCACGGGGAACTACTTGAACCTGTAACAAAATTTCACCGGCACCGAAATCTAGACAGAGGTTTTTGACAACCCTGATAGTGGATTCGGTACTAGTGTTAGTGTTCAACATGGTCATGACATGGTCAGACTGGACAGGTAGTCCAAGGTCTTTCCATACTTGCCTGGGCATGGCCACTATCTCAGAGCCCGAGTCAAGGACTCCAAGAATGGACTGGCTGGTACTGATGATTTTTGCCTCCAGAGACCAGAGCAGGACTGAGTGGTGAGTGACGATGGTACTGTTGTCATTTTGGTGGACATGGCTGCCAAACACACGTTCACCTGTGCCTGGGTCACGCCTGGCCAGTTCGTTGACCTGTACAGTGTTAGTGGAAACAGGTATTCGCTTAGCCGTGGAAAGATCTTTTAGTTGCCTGTGGATGTCTGGGGCGACAGCAATGAGTTCCCAAACCAGAACTGGTACCGTGGTTGCTAGGACCTGGTCAAGAAGACGCTTGGGGGTGGTCTCATCTTTGAGAGAGAATGAATACCTAAACTGCCCTGAGGGCACGAATGATGATGGTGGGTGAGTGGAGTCAGTGCGTGCAGGGATAGTACTAGATGTTGCCGGTGGCATTTCTGGTTGGGGAGTTCCTGCCAGCTTGCTTCACATGGCCTCGATCGCCAGTGTGTTATGGCTCAGAACGCCTAACATCTTTCTAATGGACTTACACACTGGGGATTATGACATTTTCACAACGTTTAAAGTATATTGAAAATAGTAAACAATCATATGAAATTTTTCTTCCCATTTTTCATGCCTAAAAATTTCAGACTGCTATTGTTAGGAAAATGTTTAATGAAATATGTACTTTTGTGCAACATATCATGACCACGAAAATGTCAAAGAAAACAATA
>JBBPRK010001264.1:0-13589 GCA_038093075.1 Boletus patriciae | reverse complement strand
ACTCGATGCACTTGGTGTGTTGGTCGGTGATACCGAGGGAGTGGTCCATCTGAGGTGGGTCGCCATGAGTCGGGCGAGGTACCCACGCCCGGCTACGCGTGTGCCACTGTGGTATGGTCAGTCGGGATACGCTGTGTGGCGAATCTGGAGACGCACCGAGGCAGTGCTCGAGCCGGTTGTGCTCGGCACCGGGAAAGACATGCCCAGTGGTACGAGCCTGAGAGACAGAGCTGTTTGATGTACCTCAGGGATTGAAAGTGTTTCTAGACGTGCGATGAGGCGTGTGCACGCCAGATTTAGGTGTAATATGCACTTATCACGACAAACAGTCCAGAGGTGCTCGTCCCACTATCTATAGTCACGCGTGTCGTTCTAGGCTTATTACTCCTGGAGACGCAAAGGCTTGCAGGCCAATGTGAGACATGAGTAGTAATGGCGCACCCGAAGGTCATGTCTTGGATGTGCCAATCCAAGTTATAATGAAGTAAGACTCCACATTACCAGCAAGTGAAGATACCGACCTAGTAAGGTGTGATATATGATATACTGACTTGATATACGCAGTAACACCCTCTCAACCGAATTTCGTGAGATTGCCCGGTTGCGGATGCCGCGTTCTTCTCCTGTTCTTTCAGTTTTTCGATGCGCTATGGTCACCAAATATTCAATCGACTGTCAAAGGGATGAATCGGGGAAAAGCACGTACCAGACGCCGCTCCTTTTTCCTTCTCGCCATTTCGTTCGCCTTTTCTTCCTTGGACATGCCCGCGGTCAACTTTGGAACAGGTTCCAGGTCTGCTGGTGGAGGGCGCGGTGATGATATGGGGGTAGGTCGAGTACTAGGGGCGGGCGAAACGGGAGTTGGTTTTCCAGGCAAGCCGCTCGACCTTCAAATTTGGGTATGGACTTGAGGTTGGGGTGAACCCCACAAACTCGACGTGGGTATGTTTGATAGGCTTGCCATCGTATCCATGGCGCCCCATTCATCTTCGCCTGACAAAAGGGTCCGTCAAAGTGTAACCGCCTCGCGAGGTCATGAATCGACGTACACCTGGGGGAATTTGGGCGTGAAGTTCCGAATCCAAGGTCGGTCGCTGATGTAAACTTCGATACTGTAACGGCAGGCGCACTCTCAAACGCACCTGAAAAAAGGACACGAAAGTGAACACATAGTAAACTCCAATAGATCAATGACTTACTCCAATCTCCCTCGTCGGCATTCACGTCCATCAGATTGTTATTATTAACCTAGGTATCGTTTCCACCCTCCTCGGTGGCAACCTGTTCAGCGAGTTGCGCCGCAATTGCTTTCGTGTTCGTCTTGCTACCCCAAGTTAAAGGCTCCTCGATTGCGCGAAACCGGTGGATGGGGTTGTTCGCGACGGAATATCTGCACAAGCCCCGATCGGAGCAGAGCCATTATTGATAGGTGGTGTCAAGGCGTGCCCGTCAGAGGTACTCGGAATGGTACTCTCCAAGTCAGCCGGAGCAAGCTGTAAAGGGAATTTTGTAAGAAGAGAGTAAGGAGAATGTTATAAATTTACCTTCCGAGAGAAGACATGGCCCATCCAGCAAACGCTCCAGCGGCACCTGTGGCTGAGTTGACAAGACTTGCTTGCGTGAAACCTCCTGGAATAGACAGGGGCGCGTTTACATTCCCTTCGCCCTCGACCAGTGCAGTCTCAGGCTACACAATGGTGAACATGACGAGTCTGGAGAGGGGAAAGGAAAATCCTACCATGGACGCTGCATGTGTTTCCAAGCGCTTCATGAATAGTTCCACCGCCTTGAAAGCTTGATCCCGCACAATTCTGGACGATGGTCAACGGAACACCACAATAACGAACTACGATCCTCACGTCTCTTTATCGAGCGTGACTCCTACGATGTTCGGAATCACCTTCGCGGCCACATCTTCAACGTTGAAACATTCGCTAGTCGCCGTAAACGCCATCAATCCGGCTATCCGTGCATGTACAAAAGGATCCTTGAGCGCCTTAGAGAACGCGGGCACGAGGACTTTTAGTTTGGTGTTGTAACCCAGAGTGGGCCCTAGCCCGCCAATGAGAATGCACGTATTTGTTCTTATGGACGCCTCGGGGTCGCTCTGAAGGCGCGCGAGATGCCAGAGAAGATCACTATTGAGAATGCGATCACTGAGCTACTTGCACAGATGTTACCAGCAGCGCGAGCGAGCATAAAATTGCAAAACGCACCTTTGGTGAAAGAAGAACAATCGCACGTATCGTCGCTTCGCGGATTACAGGAACCGTATCCGTAAAGCCAGATTGCTGGTCATCCTGGTCAGCATAACATAGCAGAAAACATAAGAGTGAGTTTACATACGAGATCGGGCCAGACTTTATCTACAATGGCTTTCTTGTCGAGTTTGTCCGCGTACTTGGAGAGGTTATCGAGGAGTGCCATTCGCGTGCCTCGATCGGGGCTTGCGAAAAGTCTGATGAGCGGTCCAAGAATTATGTTGATGTATTCGTCTGGTGAAACATTCTTTCCAAACTGTAGAACTATAGGAACGATGGTAGCAGCGGAAGCACCTCCATACTCGAGTGCTGTAACGAGGGAAGGAAGAATGCGGAAAGAGGCAAACTCCGGAGGGAACGAGGAGGTAGATTCTCCCAGCGTGCTGCATTCGTGGTCGGTGAACAGACTCTTCACATCACAAGACGTCGTTTCCACTTACCGAAGAAGTATGGCCTTCTCTGCTTCGCTGCCCAAGCTGACGTTGTCAAGACCGGCACACACCTTCACCAATCGATTACTTGCGACAAATGATAAGTGAGACCCAAATTAGGAGGGAATGTTGTGGAGTACCATAGGAGCGACAGGTGATTCACGAGAGGATAAACTCTGGAGAGCGAATGCCACTGGAGTACGACAGACGGGTAATTCATACTATAAAGGGGCGCGCAGACGGCGAGGTGGGCGATAGGTAGGAATCCGTGGGAGGGATCCTGAAGGAGAGACGGCACGAAAGGGGGGGCAATAAACGGTGCGAGAGACAGCGAGGGAGACGGCACGAGGAAGGGCGCGAGGGAGGAGCGAAAGACGGCACAAGGAAAGGGGCGAGGGTGGGAACAACAAACGGCGCGAAGGGGGGGCCGCGGGAGGGAGCCTGAGGGAGAGACAGCGAGGGAGACAACGAGGGAGACAGCGCGAGGAAGGGCGCGAGGGTGGGAACGAGTGACCGCCGAGGGGGGGTCTTGAGGTTGATACCGTCCGTCTTCGAGTCAGCTCCACGACGGGATCCACAGGCAGGGGAGCCGTACACCCGATTCCGATTTGCCACACCCATTCGCCCAACTGCTGTTGTCAAGCTCGAGATTTCGCCCGTCGCTCCACGGCATTGATGGTCTCCGTATTGTATTTTAGATAACGGGTACCAGTACGATCAGAGCGACAGGAGGGACACGTCGCCAGGGGATTCACCCACCATCTGGCACTTCCACGACCATAGCATAGCCGGCTTGAAAGGTTGTCGAGCTCTGCCTCTAATCGCCTGATGGGCCGGCGCTGTTCTCGCCGTTGACGTACGTAATAGGTCCAGCAGGTGAGATACTGCTGGCGCCGATTGGCCAGCCCGTGTCCCGGAACGAGAAACTTGCGGCGTCATCGCCACCTTGGACAGCACTGAGCAGTGCTGGTGAGAACGCAGCTGAACTTGAAGGCACTCGCTGAGCGAGAATTCAGTGCCAAGTGGTGGCGGTGTGTGGCTAGATTGAGCACCAATTGGGCCCAGGTCAAAGGGCCCGCATTACAAAACAGCTGTAGTGGGCTGTCAGAGTGGTGTGGACTTCGAAGCCGGACCGAGTACTGAAGGGGAATGGCGCAACAACACTGGCAGAATGTGACTAGGGAACTTGCATCGTCTTTATGATTACACCACAACTTTAGAAAATAGTCGTACCATGCTGCCAAAGCGCTGTGGGCTTCGAGTCTACATCTAATATTGAGGGAAAATAGCAGCACAACAAAATACGATGAATTTCCTGCAAGGAAATTACATTGTTGTTACAGTAACACGAGATCTTTAGAATAATGTCCGGAGCTCAAATCATTAACGAATCAACTTGCACGGATGTTACAATTCACTTAAAATTATACAGATGAAGACGTATGTAGCAGAATTTGCAGATGATGTCATATACAACTATGATGGAATCTAGCAGAAGCGCGGTGTCAGAGAATTTTGGAGTTTATTTGGCATTCAAGCAAACACATAACGTGCTTACTATCTTGGTCCCAGTGGTGTACTTTCACTTGGCTCCCCCTCCTTCCCTTAACAATAATCTATATCGTGATGCTTACTGTGGACTCGTGATCCACAATCAAGTACTCTCAGTTCTCAGAAGGGTCTCGGACGGCACCTCGAAAACCCTGAGCAACCTAGGGACAAAAGAAAAACCAGCGCACTTGGCCCATCCCAATCATAACATCAAACACCGTCGCCTACTTGCTAGTAGTCTGGTGACCAGCCAGCTATGAGGTTGCCATGTAGAGAGGCAAACCGTTGATAGACGGTCTGCCATCTGGGGAACAGAAAAGTGCTCCTGACGAGTCTTCTGTTTTCGATAAAAAAACTTTTTCGTAGGATCCTTAACTGCCTTTTGTATCAATTTTTGAGAGTTCTGATTGGAGGACGGGCACACGAAAGAGCATCCCAAGTGATAACGTTAGAGTCTCAGGTTAGCTTTGCAGATCCTGGCCCACTGGCAGCGGCCAGTCATGTTCCCAGAGTTTCTCACTCCCGGGGTTTCTCACTCCCAGGGTTTCCCAGGGGTCCGGCGTGTACGCTACCAGTGCATATAAAAGAGGGTGAGTTCTATGCTTCCTCACCAGTATGCCCACATCGCATCCTTGTGAAAGTTGTCCCGAATCGTTTCCCAACAAGACGAGCCTTCGTCGCCATCGTTTTAACCGGCACACCCTCCCCTCTCCGTTCAAGAAGGATGGCAAGGTGCATAAAGTCGTCCACAAGAATGGTAGATTGGCCTGCCCATTCAACGTTTGCTCCAAGACTTACATCAATCGAGACGACTTCCAAACTCACCTCAGAAAGGCACATGCGGTCGAGTTCAAGGTCTCAGAGGACGCACTAGGCACAGGCACTGATGAAACGTTCCGGAGCGGCGCAGACAGTATGTTATGTTTGCTTCAAGGCTTCTGATCTCTCAAAGATATCGATTTCTTACATCAACAGTCCTTGGACTCCGAGTTCCCTCCAGTGATAGGGAGGGCGTCAAGGCCGCGGAACATGTCGAGGCCACTTGTGGGCAGGGTACAGGCGGCGTGTTGCATGTGGGTTGGGATGTGGCGAGGTCGGAAGGTGAGCTCGAAGTGTCCTTTTGCTCTGCCAACAACGCTCACATCACCAGTGATGGTCAAGGGGCTTGGTGAAGCCTCTACCACTTCTAATGTGTTGCATGGGGTCGCTCAGACGGGCGCGGAAAAAGTTGGTGAGTGAGGATGGCTTCTGGGAGAAAGACCTGCATGTTGACAGGCGGAGAAAATTAGGTCGCTCCACCTTGAATGGTGTCGAACTGGCACCCCAGGTAGACTACCTCATTGGGATGGGAATTCTTGACCATCTGGGGTTATTCGTTCATTGCGAGCTCCACGTCCTCATCTGTCGTGAATGCAAGGTGGCTCTCCCCTCCACAATGGCGGCCGGTCATCTGTCAGCGATGCATGATCACAAAATGACGGAGAAAGAGAAAGCAGAGCTGCACGAAATATGCTCTCAACACGAGATCTACGCAAGGCCGGAGGAGGTGCCGCTTCCCAAGGCTGGCGGACCGCCAGTGCAGGGCATTGCCCCGCCTATACCTGGTCTGACGTGCAACGCTGCTGCCGACTGCCATTACAGCGTTCATGACCTACAGACGATGTTGAAGCATGGCCGAGAGAAGCATGGGAGGGGGCTCACGACCAACGCGTCATATCGCTCGTCCGCCATCCAGGTGCTATTCCGGGGTGTCGGTCATATATATTTTGAGGTGGATGATACACTCACGTCATCGTCCGACGTTGACCTCCGTGCATATCTGAAGCGCGACTTCTTGCCAAAGTCTAGCATCGACGAGGTCATCACTCAGCACTCCGATCGCGATCGACCCCCACTGTTGAAGATAACGCTGTGGGACCTCTTTTTGCCGCAGATTCGGGAGGACGCTGCGCAGAGGAAACAGGCACGATGCATCAAGGAAAAGCATACGCTGCGTGAGCATGATCGAATTTTCGTCACTCTGGAAAAAGTGGTGAAGCTTCACCATGAAGTAGCAAAAACAAAACTGGAGCACCATTGCCAGCGTTTTACGCTGGCGAAGGTGCTAGTGAACGGTGCAAAATTCAGCCCAAACCAGTAAGCCTTCCTTTCGCATCTGCAAAACCATCTGAATTACATTGACCCTTGAATAAATGACACTCAGGTCAACGTATTTCAAGACATTGCCCCATGAGAATTACACATACGGCGCTTTGTTCGTGCAAATGGTCAGGGCGATGATTCGGAAAGAGAAAGGCCATGAACTACGCCTCGATTTCAGCTTCACGGACGCGCAAAGGTCTACCTTGGAGATCTTGATAGACAGCTTGGAGACCAACGCCATGGAGGATACTGAGAGCACACTGCTCGAAGCTGTGACTGCGTATCAAGCATTCTGTTGGTCGTTGGTGCACACGCCGGAACCGGGAAGTCAGGGAAACTGGGGGAACCCCATACAGCGTTTCATCTGGCTTATGGCACTGCGCGATGACGGGTCCTTCATCCAGGCGTCCGACCTGACCCCGTTGTTGGCGAAATTGAAATATTTCTGCCGCCTGACTGTCTTGTATGAAGGCATTTGCTGTTCTGAAGAGGAGGATGCCCTTGGGTAAGCTTACTTCGTGTTCCTTCCCGGCTCTGTCATGGCTTTCCTCACGGACCTCGCCTTTATTCTACCCATCAGATGTATCGGGAGGCTGCATGACGAAGTGCTCAGTCTGGGAACGCCCATGACGTTTAACATGATTTGGGAGCTGCAGCAGTTCGCGTCATCCCTCGTATATGGCCAGTTGAAAGACCCAGATGTATTCGTGGATCCCGGCTACGCATGGATATCGATCCATGGGAAAACCCTTCACTTGGAGCGTCTTCGCGGGGGCATGCAGGACCTTTTGAGAGAGGTGAAAGATTCTTTTATCTCTCTGAGCAGTGACGCCGCCTGGCCAGCCCCACATGACCAACCCATTGTGGAGAACCTCAGCAACACCCAAAGAGGCTATTGTTTTCTCGAGGAGGACCCTTTCAGCCAGAGGAAGCACGATTTCTTTCTGTCAGCGGTCGAAAAACACAGACTTGGGACCTTGACCCCGGAAGGGACGTGGCTTTGGAATGAGTTGGCTATCCGGAAATTCTTGGACTGTGCTGACGCCATCTGGGGTCACTTCATCCACGCGCTTTACGTCGGCCTTCAACTGTCTACAAGGGTGACTCAGTTCTTGCAGTTTCAGATAGTGAACTCAGACCGCCCACGAAACTTCATGTTCCAGGGCAAGGAATGCGTGGTGATCAATAGGTACAGCAAGACGACGAATGCGAAGGGGAAGGATGGCTGCATCCCTGCTTTCTTGCCAGCTGCTCTCGCAGAGATTTTCTTAGTACTGCTGGGCAGTGGTTTCAGAGAGGCACAAGCGCTTCTGGCCGGCGTCGTATATGGCTCGGAGGCACGCTGGTGCTATCGCACGTACGTGTTCATGGGTTTCGGGTTCTTCTATCAAGCATGTTTCTGACGTGTCCTGGTCAGATATCTCTGTGTCAAGCAAGGAGAGAGGACCAACCCAGATCATTTCTACGGCTGGCTGCAGAAAAGAAACCAACAGTGGTTCGGCTGTGGGTGGGGGGCAAGTGAGTTCCGCCAGGGTATGATCACCCTTGGCCACGAGTTCATCTCGCCGAACGAGACATTTGCATGCGCCGATGAGCTACTGGCAGAGGCCGCCGACCACTCTACCGAGGTGGACGCATCGCATTATTCCGTCGTGCATGGAGCATTACCTCGGCTTTCCAACAACGTCCTATCTCAACATCGCTGGCTTTCCGAAGAGTGGTCCAGTCTGCTGGGGCTGGGACCCCACCTGCCTCCAGAGCCTGTGCGCATCATTCGAACCAGGGCAAGGTCCACAAACTCGTTAGATACCAACGGATTGGCCCTCAAGGTAGCCGACCTGGTCAGCGACGCGCTCATGAACAAGCTGGGAGCAATGGGCGCTACCCCGGATTTGATAGCCAACTTGGTTCAGCGTCGGCCTCCGCAGGCCGTTTCCTCACCAGTGGATCCTGTACCACACTTCGCCGATTGGGACGCCCCTCCTCTCAACTCCTTTGCTCGGGCGGCTGCGCAGAGCTCCAGTATATCTGCCAATCCAGTAGATTCGCGCAGCAGCGTCCATGCATTCGAAGTGACGCCTGCACGTCAGACATCCCAGTCTTCGAACATGCACGAGATGTGCCTGTCTGGTCGACGCAAGAGACAAATGGGCGTGATCGCCTGTACTCAGGACTCTACAAGGCCAAAGAAGAGAATTCGTCGCCCTACCTCGAAGAGTCCCACTAGCGAAGAGTGGACGCCAGGGTTGTCAGAGGGCTACGGGGACTCGGCTTCATTCAAGGACTTCGTGGCTGTGGACGACTCTGATGGCGAAGCATCCAGTCAGTCAAGTGTACAGTCTGATGAGGATGCCGTGGAGGACTTGGTGACCGAAAAATCACCTCCAACCATTGTGGATGGCTGGGAGAATGCGCCACCGCCCTCAAACAAGGATCCTCTAGGCGACATGTTGGTGACTCGCAACATTTCACAGATTCCTCTCACAGAGGCTGCAACGCTGAGGGAGAATATTCGATGGGCTATGAAGGTGCTACTTGGGAACCCCACGGCACAGGAGAAAAGCGAGGCGCAGATGATGGGAATTCTAACCGTGATGAGTGGGAGACAAGACGCGATGATCACCATGCGAACAGGGGGGGGGAAAAGCATGCTATGGCAAGTCCCACTCCTGCTGAATAACAAGCTCAGGTTCATTGTCATCTGCCCATTCACCGTTCTCCTCGAAGAACAATGCGAGAAGGCAGAAAGGGTCAAAATCAGGGCGATCAGCTACGGGCGGTCACGGTTGATCCCTCCTGACGTGCAAATATTGTTTGCGCAAGTTGAGCATGTCAGCTCCCAATCATTCACGGAGTGAGTGTATTCGCGTTGATAATTTTCCGAGTGGTGCCAATACGTTATTACTCTTATCCTCAGAATGCTGCTCAATCCAAAAACTCCAAAGTTTACGCACATCTTTGTCGACGAACACCACGATCAACTTGACTGTCCAAAGGACCGACGGAAGGCATGGAAAATGCTCGCTGAACAGGCATCCGTCATGGATATGCCCATCATTTTACTGTCTGCCTCGGTTCCCCCTGGCATGGAGAGGCCACTAATGCAGACGTACGGGCTTTCACAGACCAAGACAGCTTTCATTAGGTCGTCGACGAATCGTCCTGAGATAGGGCTGCATACGATCTACCTTGATCCCTCAGCGTCAAGGTCTGCTTTGGCCCATCTGGTCGACGCGCTGCATTCAAAACTCAAGGTGGATGAACGAATGTTGGTTTGGTTCGCTTCGTGTGAAGATGCAGAGGACTTCGCCACCAAGGCACGTTGTGCTGTCTTCCACCGCGGCCTGCCTTCGACTGGCAACACGCAAGCATACAATCTTGATTTATGGGACCGGGGCGAGACCAAGCTGATGGCCTGCACGTCTGCTTTTGCTACAGGAGTGGACAGACCAAACATTCGATTCATCGTCGTTCACAAGCCGACCTACAGCCTCCTGATGATCGTTCAAATGACGGGCCGTGCAGGCAGGGATGGATCTGAATCCCACGTGTTCTTCGCGACCTCTGAACGGGCAGGTCCAAAGCTCAAACAAGAGAAAGATTACAGCCTGGTATATGAGCTCGGAAAATTGGTGCACAAGAAAGAATGCAAAGTTCTCCAAATGACGCGGTATCTGGATGGCGACAGCATGGGGCATGCTTGTGGTGACTTGCGCGGGCAGGTTCCCTGCGATATTTGCAAACCAAATAGCGAAATTCACCAGTTCGCGGTGAATGCCGTTGCAAATCCCAGTCGAAAAGTCCCTCTGCTAGGTGACGCTGGCCACGGGGACAAACTATCTCCCGGGCATAGGAAATCGGTCGAGCAAGCTTACACCACGAACATGGACGGCGCAATGGGAAAGGTTAGCCCCCTTTAACCTCTATTCTTCGGCTGACGTTGAGTCGCATTCCAGGCACGTGCAGTCGAGGCGAACTGTGAGGGGGTGTCGCACTACTACAGCGACAACTGTTTGATCTCAGACCCATTCGCAGGCAGCATGGGACGAGCTACTGAATTCGGGGAAGTCCACGCGAACACTAACAGCGAATCACATGGCTTTCATGTGCGTCCTATTTATGTTTTTGTCTGGATCATGAACAAGGCTCAAACTTGGTCACCACCAGCTGCCCTCCCGAGCTGCGCCTGTGCCTGCAAGAAGGACCATTCCACTCTCCTGCAAAATTCAGGGGAGCTACTCATATCCAGAACCGAGTGTCAGTGGCCATTCCAGTAGGGTCCAGCACATGCGCGCAGCCCGAGAGGGAAGGCTGGCTAGCACGAAAGAACTGGATAAGTACATGCCAGCACTGAAGGGCAAATGCCCTTACCATTTTGTCCTGGAGGGGAAGCTAATAGACGACGACTTCCCCCGCTGTCCTCGAGAGCCTAAGAAGACCGGCGACTACCGAGACTTCAAGCATTCGTTCATCTTCGAACGATTCACGTATTGCTACTCGTGTGGGTTGCCACAGGACAGGAACAGGAACAGTGAAGGTCCTATATGCCACATGGATCATGACTTCCGAAAGCCTGGGCCGTGCCCCTTTGGTCAGTTCATTTTCAGGACGACGTTCTGCCTGTGGCAGGTGCCGACGTTGAGGGCGGAATTAATTTGGGATCTCGGCGTACAGCGCTCCTTGGAGACTCAGGAAGAGTTCACGGAGTGGGCAGTGGACGAGCTGGCAGACCAGGGACAATACCACAACTGCTTAGAAGCATTCCTCTGGTTTTGTCGAAGGAGGGAGCAGGAGAACCCGCGCTTCTTTGTGTAGTTAATAACACTCATATTCCTGGACACACTTACAATTTGTATCTACTCTCGCCAGTCATAGTACCACTGAATTATGATGCTGCAGAAGTATGGCGGAATACCTGCACATATAATACAATTGCACCTTGGTTTTTGTTTGGCCCCAGCCATGTTTTTTTTTCGGGCCCACATCCTGCCACTGACGAAGGAGTTGACGCCACTGCCAACTGCCAACCCCTTCGCCGCCCAATCGAATACCAGTCCTTCGCTGTCGTACTGTCAGCGCTATCCATTGCCACCCAAATCGGTCCTCCCAAGAATCCCTTGATGGTGTACTACATCACAAAAAGTGCAGAAGTGCAACATGACCATATAGACTAGGTCGTCAGCCGGGCATCCGGATATGGCCATATTTCGCGCCTGACGGACCATCTCGGGGACATATATTGAGTAACCCATGTTAGAACGAACTCAGTGTAGACATGTAATACAATATCTAGTGCATTTCAAAGAGTACCATATCCCTCGAGAGCGTAAATATCGTCATCGAGTCCCTCTCCCTTGTCGGCAACCACCCGATCATCTATGTTGTCTTCATCACTCTCGTTGGCGCCCCCGCGCACATCTGACATTGAGCGCGAGCTTGGAATACCGTCAACGTAACGCGCACTATGGGAGACGTCATCTGTGTGGGCTCGCTACATGCCAACATCACAAGATTCGGATTGTCCATGATTGTGCTGAACGGGAGCATCAGCGTGAGAGAAACGGCTCCTTCTCCCAGCGAAAGGTGCTTCCGAAACCGGCAGAGAATTTGAATGCTTGGTCAAGGCCTTAAAGAAAAAGATGAGAGGAAAAGGGGAGACGAAGAGAAGAAAAGGGGAGACGACAGGGATCCGAGTCCATGATGAGCGTCTGTGTGTCCATGTGAGGAAGTCATACAAAAAGGAACAAAATATTGTATGGCGTAGCTCGACTCCCAGGCTTCGCGAGACGTCTGCGAAATGCCTTGTCCTCCACTCCGGGAGGAGCAAACACGCCGAGTAGTACAAGGGGTGGGGGGGAGGAGGCGGACAACGTACTAGTAGTCGATGACCTTTCTGTGTCCTGTGGTGGATTACGACGCTCAGTGTCTGAGGGAGAGGGATCATCGGGTTGTGCACGTTCCCTTGGACATTCGTGTAGCACACGGAGGCGATCTTGAGAAGACGGGCCCGGGATACAGAAGGAGCTTCAGGGTAAGAACTCTCCACGCCATTACGATCACCATACTAGGAGTCATTAGGAGACGGAAGCCGACAAGGGGGCGGTGCGGACTCCCTATCTCTTGGAGAGTACGAATTTGGCTTGTAGGAATGGGTGCGCTGAGTAGATCGAAGGGGTCGCTCTTCCCGGCGAGCGGATTCTCCAGGGTGATAGTGGCGATCCTCACCTGTCGCTGGACGACCCACACGCAGAATTAAGGCTTTGCCATTCCTGGTGGACAATGGTTTGTCAAGAGGGTCATCACGGGGGTTAGAGCGCTCTGCGCGCTTTTCACGAGTTGAGGGTGCGGTGGGACGAGACCAAATGGACTCTTGGGTGTGTATGTTGTAATAGTAAAGACCGCAACCGTTTCTTGGATACTTGATCTCCCACCCGGGTGGCAGTGGGTCACAGTATTCAGGTTTTGAGCCTGCGCTGTTCCTCTTGTCACGGTCGGCACGACTAGCCATTGCTGTAGCTTCAATGATAGACAGGTGGGAAGGATGGACGAACGGCACACTAGAGAGGACGGGCTTGGGTGGCAAAGCGTGCACCGGCGTCCCAAATGAATGTGAAGGCACGGGGAACGGGGGCGGGTCAGGCGTGCGCTCAGCGGGCTGCTCTTGTGGCTGGGAGTCGCTGTGGGCGTCCGGGGGGTCTTGTCTTGAGTGCAGAAAGTGTGGGATTTGGCCGGTTTGGGTCCTTGTTTGTCTGGGTCGGTTTGGGTCCTAGTATGGGTGGGTTGCGCCACGCGCGGCTGACATTCGTCGGAGCTTTAACCTCGGTTTGGGTGGGTCTCCTGCCGCCCGCGGCTGACATGGCGGAGATTCAACCTTCCCACACGTCGGTACCTGAATCGTATTCCTTTCATCCTCTTGCTCCGCCCGCCCCGCCCGCCCTTCCCACCGTCGCCCCGCCCTCATTGCCACAATTCAGCTGTTTGTGCCCTCGCCACCATCAATGTCCACCTGCCCGCCTTCCCCCCCATCCCACCTCTCCGAACGGCCGCCCCGTCGTTCCTCAGCAGGTCCACTGCACGCGCCCCGTGGCGCCCGCCGCCCGCCGCCGCTCTCCTCTTCCTGTCAGCCACCTTGGAGAGGTCGTAGGGACGCACCGAGACGTGCGAGTCGAGGTGGAGAGTGCGAGGACGCGAGAGAACGCGCCGA
>JBBPRK010001263.1:0-13595 GCA_038093075.1 Boletus patriciae | reverse complement strand
TGGTTGATCATGTTGCTTGAAGAACAAGCAATCCATTGGTGGAGCGGGGCACTGTCCCACTAATCACCAGGTGTAAAACCACTGTTCCATCTTTCAAGTTCCTAGCCTCAAATTCGGTCGTTGGTGCGGTCCGCTTTGGTCCACTATTACTCATCATGCAGTGCTTTTGGCCAAGAACTAGAAAAGGGGTTCCATCACTTGATACTTGCGACAGACCACCATGTATATCGCTGGCCTTCATTATACGACCCCCTCGCCTCAAAGTGTCGAAGGGTTAGCGGTTCTTGCCACTGCAGATTTCTTCAGATATCTTCTGTGGAAGTTAAGAGCGCCAGAGGTCACCACTTCGGAAGGGGAAGGCGGCCTCCCTATCCCAGAATCTACGCGCCATTCATTATTGGACAAACTCGTGTTCCCAACCCAAGCGCTTGCCGCGCTGCTCCCACCTGCAATCTACTGTACCACTGTGGTGTTCAACAATTTCCAGCAGCCAGCTTGGATGTTGAAGTTCGCCTTACCGGAGGACATCGTTCGACCGGAGTGGAAAGCTCCACTCAGACTTGCGGCCTGCGCTGCTGGCTTTTCCCTGAAATTCGCTCTTGACCGAATACTCAGTCACTCTGACGAACGTTGGCGAATGATAGGGGTAAGCCCCTATCATTCGCTCTGAACGATGTCGATTGAAGTCTTTTTCTGTGCTTTAGCGTCGCGAGAAACCCAGGATGACCCAGTATGCCGTTGTCCGCCATCCCGCATATAGGTGAGTGATCTGTGTTGAAGGCGCGGCAAGGGTTGACCCGCGTTGGTTGTCACAAGTGTAATGCTTCTCCAACAAGTGTTCTACTCGGTTATGTATTGGTCCTACGTCCCTCTTGCCTCCCTTGGTGTTCTTGCAGGTGTGTTCGCAATCAAGATGCCCATCGAGGTGTGATTTGTGATTTGGAAGGATTTGGCCGAAAGGACTCATGAGATCTGTAGGAAAAGGCAGCCCAGGAAGACGACGTCACTGGAAATGACTACACTGAATATATGAAAAGGACACCAGCCAGGGTCATCCCGCACATTTGGTAGGTATGAGGAGGTAACTTCATTCTTGTTCGCTCTTTTTGCAGTTTGCCTCACGGAGATGGGGTGGAGTGTTTGTTTGCTTCATCCGTTGTTGGCTATAATACTAGTGTACATCCCTGCTACGCGTCAAGTTTCAATGATTTCTGTGATATCAATGCTAGGTTTTTGACCTGCTCCAGCTCCATCCCAACGAGTGCACGTTCCCCACCGACCGAAGACCTGACATCGTCCATGACTGCTTTCACACCTCTCCAGCCGAGACCTGTCCATTCTGCGACGAGCTTTCCGTGGAAGTTACTCTTCAGCCATGTCCTTGCGTATCTTTCTTGGGCCATTGCATCCCATTCCGACTTTTTACCAAATATCACGAGCGCCTCCCCGACTGCGTCTTGGTGTGGTCCTGACGTGGACATAGTTGGAGCTTTGTCTTGAGCCCATACAATGAAGTCGATGTACATGCTGCGATCTTGGACAGACTTGTTAAACGTGCGCATCGAAGGGACGTGGAGCCGACGAGGATCAAAAAATCGCGAGGTCGCAGCGAACTTGAACGTTTCTTCGACGGTCTCAAACCCCTTCAACCATCTATCCATAGATAGCCCCATGAAGTCGAGAATCAGTCGAAGGGAATCTGTGAGATGCACTGGAGGATCTGGAGGAGGGCTTGCGATCTGGTCATTCAATTGGGAACTCTGGACCATGATGTGCGACGGCAACAATCACCTTTAAGCCATGGTGACTAACTGACAAACCATGACCCTTTGCGATGGCACCGATTATGATACCAAGATCACCGTATCCATGAATGACAGTCACCCTTTCCGCTGCTTCCTCGTTTTCACATACTTGGACATCCACTTGACAATATATGCGGTCCAAAGGCACAGGTTGCGCAGAATGCATCAACCATTCCTCTCGACTAATGCCGATCGCATAGTTGGATGTTCTGTTTCCGTCGAGCTCGATGCTCTTTATCGCGCCAAGGACGCGGCCCACCTGTTCAGGAGTGATCCCCTCGCGACTCAGGGGACAGGCTACAACGAAGTCGATGTCTCCGTGATCAACCTTTTCTGGCTTTTCCGGAGGAACCTCGACGACGGCGAAGAGAGTCAAGAGTAGAGCTGTAAGGCGGGCTTTGAGAGTCACGTAGAGCGGCGTAGGAAGCCTGGGCAATGAGCCTGGAGGAAAGTCTTGCAGAAAGGCTCTACCCCCCATTAGGATTCGTAGTGATACACCTGAAGCCTCGAGCCATCACTCCTCTACGGCGGTCCGCTGGGACGATCATTCTCGAGCACAAGAATGGCATGTAGACAAAGTGGGTAGTGACCAAACTCCGCTCGTCAGGACTTCCGTCAGCAATGTCCAAGTTTGCACCCCACCGCAAGTCCTACAACAGCCCTCGCGCGGCATCCACCACCGTTTGCCAGAAATGTCTGAGAACTGGTGAAGTCGCACTGCCTTTTGTGGATTCAAACGTGAAACTAACTCAGAGGTTCAACGTCGTCGTCGTAGGTCACTTCATCTACGAGTGTAAATCAGAACGCCCATATGTTTCGCGTCCTTCTCGATCGGAAATGCTCGAGAATCCAAAGGTGCTGGCCAAGCTCAAGGCCGATGGCAAGCCCTCAGTGGAGGTGCCAGAGGAATTCAAAAAGAAGTATGTTCCCGCGTTTCTGCCATCGAGGAGCGTCTCTCACTGTCATCCAGAAGCGGTACAGCAAACTTGATTTTAGAAGCCAAGGAAAAGGAGAGGGAGAAACAGAAAACATCTGGTTCGGACAGCCATCCAAGGAAGAAGGCTCGGAGGTAAGCACCGTCCTCTCTCAAATCCTCGCCTCTTAACCAACATGTTCTCGTAGATCAAGCCGTTCGTCTGACTCTGAATCATCATCTTCAAGTTCAGAGTCAGAGTCCGCCTCATCTGCGTCGGATTCGAGTGCGTCAGACTCTAACTCAGGTTCAAGCTCGGGTTCAGAATCATCACGTTCGCGAGAACGTAGCGGAAGGCGACGTATTCCCCGGAGAAATGACAGCCGGAGTCGTTCTACTTCCCCATCCCGTGCCTCAGATAGTTCCGGTGGACGAGATTGATTCAGAATCATGTATCATTCATATGGTGTATGTATGATATCAGGACGTGTTAATTCAGTTGCAAGCACTGAGAGAGGAGACACGGGTGTTCATAAGGAGTGCCACGATCAGCCTGATATCGCATGCTTTAGTTGAAATTTGGGTCGTCAACAGACTACTCACCCATACAGACCGAGGACCTCTGCGAAGATCAGAATGAGGACCATTGATACAAATATTCGTTGTTCATGGACGTAAGCACGAACGCACTGTTCTGGGGTCAGTAACTTGGAAGAGAACAAGTCGATGCCACGCACTGAATCACCGACAAGACCAATGGCATAACCCGCAGCAATACCAGTAAAGCCGCATGAGATGCCTGCCCCAAGGTGGATGAACCCAGCGGCGAGAGGATAATCTTTTGCAGGGTGTACTGCAGAGAACCCAGAGTAAGAATACCATTCACCATGGAAGACTCGACGAGGACGAACGTGAACCTGCGATGAGCACCGACACCACCAATCCATAGACTGCTATGATACCAGACATGACGACTGGTACCAGAGACTAGTATAGCAGGATCATTCTCAGGAGGGTTCACATGTATAACTGTTCGGGGCTTGCCTTCATAATCAACTCTGGTTTGAATGTACCCAGACCAGCAATACCGATACCGGATTTAGCGGTCCCAAAGGCAGCACCGACAGCTACATGGCAGAATCAGCTTAGTTTGAAGAGGTGTGTGGCCTGAACGTACTGCTGAATATCATCTGCGACGTCGATGCAAGGCAGTGAGTGAAATAATACTAGAACTGCTTTCTCGCGACTACTAACCGCGGAAGCTACTCCAGCAAACCCAAAGAAAGGAGCGTATGGTGGACATAGCTCAGATGACATTGTTGTTGGCGAATATACGGCGAAAGTATTGTCGAAGCGAATTCAGTGTACCACTACCAGTCGAACGCAGCGCTGGTGCACGATCACGTGCAGATGCGGACTAGGCCACACAGTACTAGTAGCACGCACATCATTTTATAGTACGACACTGTACATACTACTAGTACCCATGCAGTGATAAGGTCGGCTCGCAGAGCAATAAACACAGTCCACACGGCAGATTCGCACAAAGGAACGTGTTTGGGTGGTGGTAAACTAGTCTCTAGAGGGCATATTTGAACAGGGGACTGTCATCTGCATCTGCTCTGAATTCATCTTTCTGACCATCAGTGATTCCATGTTCACTGCACAACCTCTCCTTCTGCCCATTGATTCTGTTGCAGTTCCACATTGCAAATGAAGCCAGTAGCATCCTAACGCCATGTCAGCGAACGCGACGATCGGGGAAGCACCAGGAGGAGACGCACGAGGAACTCAATAAACCCATGCATATTCCAAGGCCGACATGGTACCGTGGTGGATCGTAAAACATAAAAGCCGCACATATCCTGCGATGGTTTTACCAGCTCATGACTAGGAAATATGCCGGACAGGGTTGTCACTCACCCTCCTATGTTTCCAAGTCCATTGACCATTGCAATAGCGACACCACGTTTGATGTCCCCTCCAGCGTTTGAGCTGACCCATGCGAGGGTAACAGGAATGGATGAATAGATACCCATTGTAGCGAGCACAATGCCGATAAGCGCAGCACCAGGCCGCACTTCCGTGTATAGGACAATGAGTCCCACCAAGCCGGCAAATGCCCCACCAACCACGTACGGTCCGCGAAGTCGATGCCTGTCAGAAAAAATCCCGACAAGAATGACACATATACAACCTGCAACGAAAGGAGGGACGGAGAGGAGCTGAGCATTGGCAGCAGAGAAACCCAGCTCATTGATGATGGTTGGCGTGAAAAGTGCGATGGCATAACCGGGGATAACAAAGCTAGCCCATGTAAATGTCAGGAACACTGCTCGAGTGTACAAAGTCCTCTTGTGTACGTACCCAATGTATATGGCAGTTTGAAGGTAAATTTTATAGTCCTTGAGGGCCTGCAGAACGAACTGGAAGTCATAATGTGTAGCGAGACCTTGCGAGTCGGTCTTCATCAATTCAATGACATAGCGTCTTTCGGTCTCTGTCAAGAATGACGCTGTCTCTGGGTACTGAACGGAAGTCAGTAGTGATAAAGTACTTCCAGTGGATGTGTGGATGCACGAACATCATACAAAAAGAAGGGTGCTGCGAGTGCTGCGAACACCGTAACTGTGGAAATGCAAGTCAAACCGTTGCTATCTAGTATTAACTAGGGACTTACCAATACCCTCCAGACAGAACTTGCAAGTTTAGATGAGTTCACCGCGTTGCGGTACTACTTCGAAAAGACTCACGATCCATTGCCAACCATGGAGGCCGCCGATCCTACCAAGAGAGAGTAAGCTTGGGCAACGAAATAAAATATTTCCCAAAGTGCTGCTTACCCGTCCATTTTTTCAATGGAATAACTATTGATGCGTGAGTGGTATGCTGAAGTGGATCAAGGAAGTGGTCTCACGCCAGAATACCACCAAAAGCACCTGCCACAGTTGAAGCAGACATGAAAATCGCGATACGCTTTGCCAGCTCAGCACGCGGATACCACAACGAGATATAGAATGTCACGCCCGGGAACAATCCAGCTTCTGCAACGCCGAGGAAAAATCGGGCACTGTACACGACCGAAACCGACGTCAGTGATTATGGTCCATTGTTTTTCAGACCCTTACACGAGGAGTTGATCATACGTCTTCACGAGACACATCAAAGTCATGACCAGACCCCAAACAACCATGATTGCAGGGACTATATCAGGAATTCTGGATCAGCATCCGAAACCGCGTTGAAAAGCTGATTACTGTACTCCATCGGGACGGTCGAAAGAGCTTTAAGATGACATTTCTGTGAATGGTGTTTGACCCATATCACTGGCAGATGTACGTTGCTTCCACTTACGATGGGGCTTGTCCAAGACAATATGGAACCTAAACAAGTGTCAGTCACACCTAGCCCTCTGTCGGACATGCGAATAAAATAAAGATCCGCACGAAGAAGATTGCAGCAGCAGTGTTGTATCTAAGTCCAACAAGGTCCAGGTCAGTTGCCATCCCTGCAACTTTGGCATTGCCTAAAGGCTGGCGTAAGCAATATGGACATATTCAAGAAGTAGGATGGTACTCGCCGATGTTGGTGCGGTCCCTGAATGTGGATTAAAAACTGTCGGAAAGTAATTTAACCGTAACTCACAAGAAAGAGAGGAGGTACAGCAACGAGACGAGGGGCAGGAGATGCCAATCTAGTTTCCTTAGTACCATAGTATGCCCAGCACCATCAAGTTGAACCTCGATGGGAACATTCTTGTTGTCGCTGTCGATGGCACCTGTGTCGGTACCAACTTTGAGATCGTCAGGGGGTGGATGGGCCATACGAGTAGGTCGAAGAACAAATGGGGTACCGGTGGGGCTCTATGGCCTTGGCTCGGTGTTTTGTATGCATTTCACGTTTCATGGTTTCCTGAAGCGGGGTTTGAGCCATGTTCCCAGACTAACTGTCATTAATTAACCGAGCAACTTCAACGGCGAGAAACGTCCCATGTAGTCGATCCGTTAGATCGGAGATCATCACCGCAGTGTGCCTTGATTAAATAGTGATAAGAGACCGAAACGCGGACCTCCACATGGACGACTGATTTTGCGGATTGTCTCGCTGTGGAGGAATGGGTCGTTTGACACGATGTTTGAACTTTCCGCTAAATTGGCAACAAATCAACTCGGGTAGCTCACAAGAATCACATCATCCAAATGGCAACCGTGCTCCATTGGACTGGCTCGGACCAGAGATCGGCCGCACGCCGCTGTAGAGACGCGGATTATATACACGAAGCGTGCTGCCGCGAGGCGAAGTCCGGGTGACCTTGAGGTGAGGTCGAGGTGAGGTGTACCCGATCAGATCCATGGCCATGAGGTTGACACCAGTGCCTCATCTCATCGGAATCCTGAGGAAAACTCCGACGCTACCTCTCGCGGCATCACTAAGATTCTGAATTTCTACCAACGAGCCTCCTGAGCAGCTTCCACAGTGGGCTACTCCCGCGGGATGATCAAGTTCATTGTCTCAATAGTCTGGCTTTCGAGCACATCGTTGATTGTATACGATGTCTTCCTGCTTCGGACGACCCTCGATCAACAACGGTCCGCATCGGAAGGACTCCTTGACCACCTCCATGAATGTTCTCGTTATCTATCATCAATTCCAGCACCGGCTTCCCTGCCTTGCTAGCCTCCTGGACAGGTTACAAGGTAGATATCACCAATTGTGTTACGCGAATACTTGAGCTGGAGTATGGCGAAAGCTCATCCACACACTATCCACACACCATCCCGAACAAAGTTGTCTAGCTCCGTTGAGATACGCAAGACAAACTAGAACATCGAATGAATTCATCATTCGAAAGTCGTTCGAAAGTGCATGGTTCGGCTCGGTTTCTTTCGATTGTCCCGGTATTGATGGGCATTTGCTTGACAACGATGGTGTAAGAAAGGATGGCAGATTATTGTGTTGTGTCTGTTTAAATGAGATGTGGTTTGAGTCGAAAAATTCAGTCGTGGACCGGCGCCCGCGCCGCTACGACACTGTAGTGCCAGGTTTGAATGCACCGGTTGCTCCTGGTGACTCCAAAAGTGACCTGGCGCGTCGATTAGATGGAACCAAGCTCAAATTCATGTCATTAAGCACGGCACCAAGTTTACTCAGCGATCATGCATACCAAAAAGTCCGCCCGAAACGCTACCCTAGGCTAATAGGATGTCTCAGAATCAGTGCACATGCCCACTTACACTAGACCGCGGCTGACTCTGAACATGAAACACCCAACAGAGTGTGAAGGGCGCCAATGGGGGATTGGGGGTGATGTCCACCATGACTTTGGCGCGAAAGCCTTTTTGCTTGCCAGTACAACGAGGGAGATAAAGAAGAATGTTCTGGGAAATAATCTACTTCTTCTTGATCGCCCTTAGCCGTATCGTCTCATTGCCGATGAAAACACCCTTTTAAGCCATGTAAGTCGGGAATGGAAAGTTGCGGGGTTGAACCTACTTTGCCCTTGTATGGCTCTGGGGGACGCAATCTTCGAATTTTGGCAGCAAAGTGACCCAAAGCGACATTGTTTGTGCTGCCAAGCACAATCTTGGTGGCTGAAGGGACCTCAGCGGTGATATGAGCAGGGATGGGCACGAAGATGTTGTGAGAGTGTCCGAGTTTGAGGTTAAGCCTCTTTCCGTTTCCACCTGCGACGGTCCCTCGTGGGTCGTCCTCCAATGCGGCCCTGTATCCGACGCCGACGAGGTACAGCGGTTTAGAGAAACCGTTGGTCATCCCGGTCATGGCGTTATTTATCAGCGATCGCGTCGTGCCCCACATGGCACGCTGATGCTTTACAGCACCATCCTCGACAGTCAGAGACAATACGTCTGGTTGGGGGAAGGAGAGCTGCATGTATGACTCGAGAGGGACAGTTGTTTCGCCCAGAGGACCCTTGACGGCGAGGGATGTCGAGGCTGGTGTGAGGGTGACATTGGGTGGTATTGGAATGGGCTGCTTCCCAATGTTTGATATGAACCCGCAGACCCGCGCCGAAGTGCTGAAATGTCGAAGGCTCATGGTAAATGAAGTTCGAGAGGCGTGGGCGGAGTTTGAATACGTGAACTATCGATTGATGTCATGCTCCGGAGCGCCACCTACGTCCGAAACCTTGCTTGACAATTGTCGAAAAGGAATCGTTGATCCAATGACAAAAGAAAACTATACAGTCATACAGTACGATCAAGATCAAATCTTACGGTACCCTTTCTCCCATTTCACTTCAGCTTTTCTAGGTGGTGTGTCACTCGAAGAAGACGAATGTATTTGTTGTGGATCACGGAAGCATGAAATACTTTATATGAGTAGATGGGGTGCTGTCGAGGCGGCGTGTGGGATGCACCTGGCGCATTCGGGACGCGCAGTTGACAATCGTCGATGAGGGGCCAGGAGGGTAGCATAGTGTCGACCTCGATACCAGGTTCGACACATACATCAAACTTGTTAACGTATGTCTTTGTGATGCGTAGCGTCAACACTGTGCCGCGCCGCGGACCTTCTGGAGCCCATACCGCTGGTATGTCATGATACACTGATTGAGCCGCTGGGATGAGGTCAAGAGGTCGATCATGCCAATGCAGAGGCTAACCCCAATGTAAGTATCGTCGCCATTCAAAACTACGCTGGCGGCGTACGTATTGTGCCAAGATCAAGTTGTGGCAGGTGGTGAAGCGACCGTGAGCAAAGGGGTGGTGCGCTCATGGGTGGGCGCAGATACGAGGGCTTGTGAGGTCCAGGGGGGGCTCAAATCGAGGTTGACTAGGAGGTCTAGACAGGTAGAAGAGGTCCACTTGCGCGAGTAGCATCAATGTGAGGCCCATGAGAGGTCCCAAGTGAATTTTCCGGCGAGAGATCAGGGAGATTCAGAACCAAGTTGTTGCCTACAAAGAAAATCTGAGAGTCGGTTATTGCTGCCGAAGAGTGCTGCCTTGCCCCACTGCTTGTTCACATCCGCCGCGCTACCCTGGTTCCAAATCAACCAAGTCCCCGTCACAGCAAGTTTCATTTTCTCCGTCCTCTCCACCCTTCTCTCACACTCACCCCACTGGCAGAGTCTCGCACCTGCGCGTCGCTAACGTTTCCATATACATACGCGGTCTAGCAAACATCAATATGGCAGCGTACTATGCCAGTGATTCCGTGTTGACACATGCAACTTCCTTGTACCCTTATGATCAACACGACGATCCAGATAGCCAGGCTCAGAGCTCTACCATATACAACCTACCCACGGACTCCGAAGGGGAGGCGGAGGTCGACGAACTGGAATCTGACACAGAGTCAGAGCAGGAGGCTGGCGCGTCCTCTTCTCAGAAAAATGGGGGAAAAAGAATGGGGGAACGCGTCCCCGGAACAACGCTACTTCCCATTTCCAGAGTCGAGAATATAGTCCAGGCGGATGGTATGTTCCCTCCTCTCCTCAAAGGCGTATGACGTTGACGCGACTTCACTTGCTTTTCCAAGGCATCACAACCAATCTTTCCATGTCGAAGGAGGCTTCCTTTGTCCTATCTATTGCAACGGTACCTATTCCCTTCGTCTTATGTGATTCAGGGGCTTATACTACCCCTCAGGAGGAATTCATAAAACGCATGGTTCAAGCCGGACATCTACAAGCTTCTGCATCCCGTCGAAACATCGTCAACTATGTAGACATGGGTCAGCCTGGCGTCACTGATATATATCCCTTTCACTGACTGCCCCTCAGCGGCTTCCACTCATCAGTACCAAGAATTCATGTTCCTTCGAGGTAATCACTTGCTTGATCCTAACCAGTATCATATAATGATTGGCTCTATCGTTTCAGATACAATCCCCGAACCAATCTCGCTTTCTGAAGCATTAGAGAGGCGAAAGACGAAAGAAAAAGAAGACCTGGAGACAAATCCTGCCATGTCTTCGGCCACCCAGTCAAATTTCCCAGGGACAGCGCTGTCTGCTAATCACATGAATGGCAAACTAAAATCCAGGAGCCGCCCGGCGAACGGAAAGGAAAAAGCGGGTGCGAGCGCGGCCTTGCAAGGCGAACATAGGAGGCAGACAGGAATTTTCGACCCACCAGATGACCCCACTTTGGCCAACGTAGTCAGAAGTTCTAGTGGGAGAGTTATACGGAGTACGAGAGCTGCTCGCCAAGACGAAGCGGATGATGATGAGATCGGGATGACCAATGGCTTCGCGTATTCCCGCGATTACGACCCTTGGTCTGGTTCAGCATCACCGAGACGACCACCAACCTCAAACCGATCTCCTCACGACATTCACAACTCGACACCGCCATCTTTCACTCCTCCCTGGCCTGGCCAGTTCACGGGGCCTGCCAGCGCCTTTTTGCAGGATTCTCAGAGTGCGTTCGGGCGGATGGTACCAAACCCGGGTCGTACTATTTATTCACAGCATACGCACACAGAAAACGGGTCTTACTCCTAACTGCAGCGTCGTCCATCCAGCCGGAATGTATTCACTACTCATTGCCTAATATGGCCTGGCGCATCCCCCTCACGCAAACTATTGGAGACTCACTCCGCTATGGCTTCCACGATTTACAACTACAGTTTGAGTTAATTCACTGGACTGCGAATATCAGCTAGGAAAAGGTTGTGTGATGATGTGGGTCCGAACCATGTAAGCAGGAGGGTGATGACCCCTACAATGTCAGTCGGTTGGTTTGTGAGCGAGTTGCCTCTGGAATGAAGCAATCTTATTTTATCAACGTAGCCTGTGTTAAACCACTGATAAGATCCGCACGTATATGTATTGTACCATTCAAGTAGCGCTGCAGCGCTCAGCATCGTCACTCATCTAGCAAACTTAGCTGCGATCACGGAGTATACATACATCAGCGAAGATGGGAAGCACCGAGCGTGAATTTCGACTACCTATTATCAGCATCGCACCGTACTGGGACACTCGCGCGGACAATACCACGGAAAGGGAGGCAGTTTCCCAAGCTCTCCACTCAGCCTGTGTTGAATACGGGTTCTTTTATCTGGACATTTCTCAATGCGTCGATCCCGCCGAAACAGAAGAGCTTACACGGCTCGCTCGAGAGTTCTTTGCTCTACCCCAAGTTGAGAAGGACAAGATTGCATTGAGGCATCAAGATTTTGCTCGAGGTGTGGATGCCATACCCTCTGTCAAACAGACTCACCCATCTTGCAATCACAGGTTATCAAAGACTGAAGGAAAACGTTACAAACGGGAAGGCAGACAATCACGAGGGTATCGACTTCTACAAACCTGTAGAGAACCCCGACAAGTCACGACCTCTCTGGGGAGAAAACCAGTGGCCAACCGTCCCAGATTTCCAGACCAAATGTGAGAGATGGATCGAGAAAATGAAGAAGCTCGGGATGATCCTCATGGAAGCGTAAGCGCTCGTCTCATCGTTCGACGTGCATGTCACTGAGTAGGTCACCAGGATGGCGTATGGGCTAGGGATGGACGCAGAAGAGTGGCACGAGCTTCGCGCTCAGGTGGATGATAGTTTCTGGGTGATGCGGATCATTGGTTCGTTCCCGACCACATCCGAGCATTCACGCGGACAGCAGACTCGAGATACTGACTTCCCCATTCTGTAGGTTATCCACCCCTTCCCGACGACCATGACGGTTTCTCTTGTGGGGCACATAAGTACGTGGATGGATTGGATCTCGAAGAACCATCTAACTTGTCCACAGGGACTACGGATGCTTGACGTAACCATAACTTCATGATAAAAAGACGCGGACCCTCTGACGAGGCGATCTTAGCCTTCTTTTTGCAGACTCTACAAGATCAGCATTGCAAGTGTTCTTACGCAAACGTGGACATGTCTCGAAAGTTGTTGATGGACTCCCCGACGAGCATGGGGGTGAAGAAGGACTTTGGATTAACGCGGACCCAATTCCTGGTTGCATCGTCTGCAACATTGGCGAGAGTGAGCCCATCCGTAAACCCGAAATATGACTCACCTACAGCAGCATAGTGTGGGAGATATGGACAAATGGCTTGTACAAAAGTACTCTGCATCGGGTAGTCCATAGAGGAACAAATTATCGGTATGTTCTACTCTCCTGTTGGACGACTGCTTTGTCGTATTGATCCCTTTAATTCACAGCGTTTCGTACGGTTTCAATTTGTCACATCCCGAGCGTCGCTGACCTTCCTGAAGGGTTCCGTTTTTCTTCGAGCCGAACTTTACAGCGCACATTGCGCCATTTCCAGCTGCGATGCGTGCCAGGGTGGCTCAGGGAAAGCGCGACACACCGCATGAGGTTTATAAGCCTGTCGTATATGGCGATTTTCTGCTGAGAAAAGTGGGAAACAATTTTTCTACCGAAGGCCGAGGAAAGTACGACTAGCTGCTGGTGGGATTTGAAGGCGGGATATTCTAATAATTGTGCAGAGCCGTGTGTTTTCGTGTAAGAATGAAAGACGGATGGTAACGTCACGTGCTACTAGTGATCTACACCGACTCACGCGGATGAACGCCTTGACGCGTAGATCGTTTTATCGGCATCGATTGCTCCCACATTATCCACTTTGGAGATCTTTCATTGCGAGGACGATGTCGTACGAAGCATCACTCTCAAAGCTGCCTCACCCCTTGAAGGATCTGGTCGCGAAAGCGCAAGCAGACACAGGAAGGACCGATACCGACAAACTGGAAGTGGTAAGCTGGATAGATAAAGTTGCTGCAGGCAATATCGTAAAGTCTGAACGTTTCTCGGTGAGCTCGTTGGCATAACGTGCGATGCCATCTGACGACCTCTGCGCGACTCGCCCAGGACTTGGAACCTCTTCTGGTCCCTCGGACGTACATCGTCAGCAACTACCTCACGGCCGCCGATGTCGCATTG
>JBBPRK010001262.1:0-13595 GCA_038093075.1 Boletus patriciae | reverse complement strand
AAATGGCAGAGCTGAATGTTTTAATCATACACTTTTAGAGAAATCTGAAGCTATGCGACAACATGCATGTTTACTGCCATTCTTCTGGCAGGATGCAGTTGAAACTAGCCTCCATATATATAACAGACAACCAATATGTCGTCATAATTGGTTTACTCCAATACAGTTGTGGAATAGTACAAAACCTGATCTTTTTTACTTTAAGACTTTTGGATGTCAGGCGTATGTTTTCATACCCAAAGACAAGCGGCCTAACAAACTCGCTCCAAAGTCAGAAGATATGATCTTCATTGGCTATGAACCTGGAACAAAGGGATATCACTTCTGGTCTCGAACCAGAAGAACAATTGTTATTTCTTCTACTGCCACATTTGATGAGTTTGATTTCCCAAATTGCCCTAGAGAGAAACAATCTGACAAACCACCTCTTGAAAATCAATCTCCAGAAACTAATGACCAAGGGAATACGAATCAAGGAGGAGATGATGGTCTACAACCTCCTGATCAAAATCAATCAGATCATCCACCACCTCGAAGACCTGACCCAGGTTTACCAGGATCAGATACCAAAGATAGTGATGATGATCTTTATGGTCCTCCCAGACCACCCAAACACACAGGTAGCAAATTGACAGGAGAGAGTCAACAGAATCCTCCTGCTCCTGTACCACCTCGAGTCCCTATTCCACCTCAACCTAATTTTTCCCAACCACCCAAACGTACTAATCCATCTACGAGCTACCAAAAGGATCATCCTAAAGCTTCAATGGAACCTCGAGTTTGTCCTATCAGAATGATTAAACCTGTTATCCAAAAGGATTCGATATATGGGAATTGGACACCAACCCAAATCAAACAATAGATTAGGACTGAACAAGATTTTGTACGAAAGGTACTTAGGCAAGGATACCAGGAACAACTGGATCTTATTCCATCACAATCTACAGATCCGAGATCTGAAGATAGAGATATTCCCATGCCGGGAAGCTCAAGTGAGGAGGAGCCTAATCACATGGCTAAGAAAATCGAGTTATCTTCTTCATTCATTTCTGGATTATTTGCTCACGCAATAGAATCTTCGGATATACCAAAATTCTTCTGTGAGATTAAAAAGATGCCAATAGAAGATCAAAAGGACTGGGAAAAGGCCTGTGATGACGAAATGAAATCACTTGCTGATCGAAAAGTTTGGAAACTGGTTGATTTACCCCCAGGTCAAAAAACCGTAAAATGTCGATGGGCGTTTGCTGCAAAGTTCGATGGACACAAAAAAGCACGCTTGGTAGCCAAGGGATTTACTCAAGTCTATGGAATTGATTTTGAGGAAACCTTCTCACCAGTTGCACGATTTGAAACCGTGCATATTCTACTTGCACTAGCTGCGCTTGAGGATTGGGATATCAAGTCGCTCAATGTTGAAACCACATACCTCTATGGCGAACTAGACAAAGAGATATACATGGATCAACCAGAAGGTTATATCACAAAAGGTCAAAAGAGAAAAGTTTGTCACTTGCTGAAAAGCCTTTATGGGCTTAAACAATCAGCACTCCAATGGAATAAAGAGCTCCATAAGTCTCTTCTTGATTTAGGGCTTACCCATACATGATCAGATGCCAGTGTGTATTCCAAATTTGATGGAACTGACATAACTTTAGTCGTTGTCTATGTCGACAATATACTCTTCATGGGATCAAATCCAAAACTCATGAAAGGAGAAAAAGGAAAATTTATGAAGGTATGGGAATCTAGAGATCTAGGCAAAGCCAAGGAATACCTAGGCATGCGCATAACCCGTGATCGAAAGAAACAGACATTAACCCTAGACTAATGTGTCTATGTGGAAAAAGTCCTTAAACAATTCAGGATGCAAAATGCCAAATCAGCTCAAACTCCACTTCCAACTGGTTATAACCCAAAGATCTCAGATATTGAGGCAACCTCAGATATCCATTCCCAATATCAATTGGTAATTGGATCATTGCTCTACATTATGCTTGGAACTTGACCAGACATTGCCTATGCAGTCATCCAGATGTTAAATTCTATGCTAATCCTTCACAAGAACACAATCAACCAAGAATCTTGCTTTATGCTATGATGGTGCAAACCACGATGGTTTCTTACGATATACAGATAGTGATTGGGCAGCCAATCCAGATGATCGGAAATCCATCGCTGGATATGTCTTATTCCTCACTAATTCTCCTGTTTCTTGGTTAACCAAACGACAGAAGACTGTAGCATTATCATCCACAGAAGCCGAATATATGGCATAGGTGAGATTCATTTCTCAATTCCGAAAGTTCCACTTTACTGTGATAACCAGGGAGCGATCTTTCTTGCCTCTAATCCTGCCCAGGAACAGCGTTCTAAACACATTGGAATACACTATCACTATATCCGTGAATGCGTGGAAGAAGGAGATAAAATCGATCTCTTCTATATTCCAACTGGAGAACAGATTGCTGACATCTTTACCAAGAATCTATCTCCTGTCAAGTTCGAAGACATACATCGAGGCCTTCATTTAATTTCCTATTCACCATAATCTTGAGGAGGAGTATTGAGAATTATATAAGACGCTAAATCTAACCTATTCTATTTCTATTCTTCTATTACAGCCAGGTCTAGATGTCTTATATAATATGACGACATTATGGTCTAGGTTCTTATCACCTTATCTATGACATCATAGATAAGTTATTCTAGGGAGTCTATAGTGTAACTCCCTCATATCTCTTATCATAGTCACATGACATGATATTAGAGTTCGTATCAATACGTACAAACAGTACTTAGATACTATAAAGGAGTGGACTAGCCCTCCTTCAATCTTTACCTCATTCCACTATCATCTCCTCTGTGAAATGACTTCAAGTTTCTCACCACTACAAGATATCTGGTTAGTGAGCTCTCTTATTAACGTCACTTCCTACTGTTGCTCGTCTAGAGAATAGGTGTTCTATTCTCTTTACCTGCCTCTTATTGGGGCTTAAAACACTCTCCTAATATACATAATTTACAGTGGCAGTGCCAGCCAATCAAGAGTCTGGACTGCTTATTAATGCCAAGATAATGCCAAGAGATTGCTGACCAATTCAAGTCATGTGACTCAAAATGACTCATACAGACTCATGCTGTGCCAACCAGGATATGACTCATAATGACTCATGCTGTGCAAGGCTGTACTGTGCCTGGTCAATCTCTCTCTGACACTTAGCTATGTACTTAGTAGTGAAAAGATATGAATTGAATCATTCTGCTATGTAGCAGAAGGGTAGTATCAGGGGTCGAGTTGGAGTAAATATTTAATTTCTCCATGACCTATGCTTGGAATTTGGAAATAAAAGTAGGAATAGGTAGCTAATACTATTGGCCATCTGACCTTAAATCATCTAACCAATCTGACCTTGGGAAAGGTGTCAAATATGGAAACTCAGGTCCGATGTATGTATGTAGTCAGTAGTACTAGTAAATTGGATGGGGAGAAATATATTCATAACTCCTCTATCCTTTGATGGAATGGTATGAAACTTTGGGAGTAGGTAGACTATACTGATGGTCATCTACCCCTATTGTGTTGAGGGATTCCACTTATAAGATGAAGGTGGGAGTTCATTCTTTTGGATATAATGTCTGACTTTGCATGGAACCAATTCCATGCAGGTCAACAGTAGTCATGATTGAGCTGGTGTAGCTCCTGGTCAGCATGGCTTCATCATGGGGCTGGCAGCTCTCACCAATGGCATGATCAATGGGAGAAGGTTGGATAGGGATGGTTGTCAGAAATGGGAATGAGGTAAAAGATTGAAAAGGCCCACCGCAGTTTTTTCCTTCTTGCCAATCTGAAAAACTGGCTGACAGCCCCTCACTGGGCCAGAGGGGATATAAAAGGGAAAGCTGGTAACATGTTGTAAGACACTTTTTAGGATTGGCTAGGTGCCCAATCAGCTTGTCAATTATAGTATAATTGATCAAACGATCGGCGGCATGAAGCGATAAGGTTTCACTTCTAAGCACTTTGTGCAAATTGCCAGTGCAGGACCCTGTACAGAGATCTCAGCCTAGTGAGCTGGTACTGGTACTGACACATGCTGTAATGGTGTTTGTAATGATGATTAATTGGCTGAAGCTGCTGATTGTGGTCCACCATGTGGCAACAGATGACAATGCAGCATATTGATAGCCTGACACTCCATCTGCATTGTAGATCACACTAGACTCGGTAGAGCCATTGCATGGACTTCACATCCCCACACTGTATCATTCTGCTTCACATCGGCCATATAGTTATTTATTCACTTGGAGCCACGGACTGTTCTCAATACACATCAACTCATGTTTCACCTTCAGCTGTACTAATGACAAACCAGTATGTTGGTCCATTTTGATTGCATCATTGGCCAACAAACTCCAAGGCTGGTTGTAGAGCTCACAATTGCATCATTCTTCAAATTTTGGCAAAACAGTTCATCTTAGAGCAGGCTACACATGCAAATTCAAGAGCCCTGTTTCCCTTAAAGGGCAATGATGTTTTGGCATCTAAGTATGATGTAACCATGATGCTAGGACGGTTTCAGAGAGGGGCTCGGGTGGCCTGGTAATGGACATGATGGGTCAATGAGTGACAGATGGGCCTGGAGTGATGGGCCCACCGGTGAGGCAAGAAGTTGGGGTGATAGGCCAGCCAGGATGACTGAGTGATGGGCCAGCCAGTGATGGATGAGCCTGAAGTGATGTGCCCACTGGCGAGGCAAGGGATCAGGGTGATGGGCCAACTGGCGAGGCAAGGAATCAGGGTGATGGGCCAACTGGCAGGGCAGGGAGTTAAGGTGATGGTCCCCATTGACAGCTCCGACAATGTTTGCCAAAGTGTTTAAAACAAGCTATATGTGATTTGCAATTCTTTGAATTGCTGTCCAGCGATATCGTAATTGTTAGGGCATTATCCATGATATGCTAGCACATGAACAACTACACAATGGTTTGCCGAAATGTTCAAAACAAGTTATATGTAATATACAAACCTGGCATGATGGACATCAACCAATTGGTGATGTAGGAATTTTCATACCAGTAATGGCCACACCAGCAAAGCAGAGACTAGTGATCATGGGCCAACTGGTAATGTACCAGTATAGGGCAGTGTTCCTGGACCAACCAGTAATGTATGGGACCAAAAGTAGGCCAACTGGTAATGTGCAGGACCAAAATTATGGGCCCACTAGCAAGGCAGGGACCAGTGTTCATGGGCCAACCAGCAATGTATGGGACCAAAATTATGGGCCCACCAGTGAGGCAGGGACTAGTGTTCATGGGCCAACTGGTAATATATGGAACTGAAAGTATGATTCCACAGGCAAGGAAGGGGCTTGTGATTATGGGCCAGTCAATAATCTACAGGAATGAAACACCATTTCCTCGCCGAGGATGGGACTAGTGATTGATCACCATTTACTTGCTCATGGGCCAGCTGGTATAGCATGGCCCATTCAATTTCCAGTCAACCTGTCATTGGTGGACATTATTGTCCATTGGCTGGCATTGGCTAGCCCATCATTTTTGGGAATTTGACACATTGGCTGGCTGGTGTTTGACTGAAATTGCTACTGCATGGGGTCAAATTTGAGTACCAAAAATTAAACAAATCACCTACCAAAGGCTTTTCCATATGTAAACAACCATGTGTTATGCAATGGAAAATATACCCAGTGTTAATACCTGAGTGTTTTATCCATTTTGCATAAGTACAAACAGGACACAAATGAGCCTCATGTTGATGCAAAGGATAGAGAACAAATGGTTCAATTCCTCAAAAGATTGTTTGGGTCACAATGTAATCAGGTATTTCAATGCAAAACTCACCACCATACTGATGCATTTTGTGGAATGGCAAAGTAAGCACCATATGTGGTTGCTCACCAGGCAGGTGATCATGCTGGATATGGTGAGATTGAATGTTCAGTACCTCATCCACCCGCAAGAGGCAAATGAATGCCATAGTGTATATAGAGTGCAGAAGAAGACCTATCTGCACAATACCACTGGACTGGTCACCACCTTGGTTGAACTGATAGAGCCAGTATAAAACATCCTTAAAAAGCAAAGGCAAATATAATGATGTATATCAACAAATGAATGAATGAAACATACAGGTGTGATGGCCCGAGCACTACAGGAATCCTCTCCTGCTTGAGCCTAAACAATATCATGCAGTTTATAAGTATATAAACTTGAAAGAAAGTGAACCTGCATACCTTGTGCCTCCTAAGGCTATACATGTAGTTACTCACTTGAGATGAAATGGAGGGGTTTTCAAAATTATCTGTTTGCCAAGGGGTAGAACCAAGACCACAAACTCTATCAAATCCATATGTTGCAGCAGCCCTCATCTTCTGGGCATTTGCAAAGCTGCACCTGATCTGGGAGGGTGATTTATAACCACCACCCAGTGCTAATACATCAGCCCTAAAAGATAAGAGTAAGCCAAACAATACAGTTAAAAAGTAATCATGACTTATGTATCCATGATCCAGGCAGGTATAAGGAATAGTGCATCTACTGTGGGCTTTGCAGAGAAGAACTCTGTACCTGACTGTATGAGCTTGTTCTGCACCAAAAAAGCCTGGCATTGTTTCATGAGGCTAAAATGAAGATATCAATACAAAGAGTCAATCAATAAAAAGATTATTGCACTGTTGGTACTCTGCATCTGTTCCTTCTGTCACCCCTTTGGAAGCATCCTGGACTGATGCTCTGATATAAGCCAGGGGATCAGGAGATGAATAGGACTCCTGTTGTTCTTCGAGGTCCAGTTCTATATCCAAAGCATTCATAGTGCAGCCTGGAGCAGCATCGCGATTGATGGTGGTAGCCTGCTGGACATGATTAAGTATGCCAGTGGTAGATGAAGCCATGGTTAAGGATATGGATGGGATTATAGGAATTGAGTGAGATTTTCATTCCGACCCAAGTATAAATTGATTATGTAATACAATAAGCCACATGCATCTCCCTGATGTGACTCACTGGTAATGAACACTGTGATCTCTCCAGCAAGGGTGAATTTGGAATGGTACAGTGTCTGTGGTCCAGGTTCTACAGACTACAGATGCTGAAGGTAACTCGACCAAGTTACTGTTTCATGATGAAAATTAATTGTACGACTGAACGCACGTCTCATGGCATCACTCAACATGCTTCACATGCAGTTAGTCTACTTTTCGTGCCAGGGGAAAAGAAAGAAGAAACAAAGGTGACTGTAGATAGAATTACGTGAGACACATCTTGTTAATGCATCACAGTGCTAGAAGCATTCGTTACGACACTGAGGTTCCATCTTACTCAGGCTTGTGTCATGTCCAACCTGGCCTCTCAACAGCAGCTTCTTGGGGACCTTTGTATCCTTTGAGAATCAGATGCTCTTTCACTGACAGAGAAGGCACAGGAAATTAACAAGCTCAGAAAAGAAGTAGAAAGACTCGCTGGCAAAATTGAGGTCCTGCATGGGGTTGTTGAGGAGGGTCTCAATGAACAGCATCAAGGAAGGACGTGACGCGGCTCCAAGTGAGCAAAGTCCTTCTCATTGGTGCAGAGTTCTTACTCGGTCCCACTCTCCATGGAAGAGAACTCGGGCGATGAGTCGCAATTGTCCATTGAGAGCTGCACCAGTGCCTGTCCACACTGACAAGTCCAGGACCCAAACTCAAACACGAAGCCTGATGATGGAGTGGAAACCAATCTACCATTCCCTAAAATCAGCTCAGAATGTAAGGAGTGTTTGTTCTTCTCTGCACCATGCCATAACACAACGTTGTGTCGAATGTGCAAGGTCACCACTACTCACATGGCAATGGCACTCACTGAGACAACCATGAAGCTCTGAATGCTTGCCACAAGGATAAAGACAAAGGTTTTGATAATGGCATTGAACTGCAACCCCAGTCCGACCACCCATGTGAGAGTGAGTGTGCCATCTGATGTACCTACATGATCGAGGAGATTCTTGAGAGGATGGATAGGAATGGTGGCACATTGAGACCAGGTGATGTTCCCCTCAAACTGTGCTTGCTCAGGTTATTGGTGGGCCCAGGGACAACTTTACTCACTTCAAGGAGTATGACAGTCACTTTGACTCAGTGACCTTGCCCCTAGTTGGATTCCCTAAAGCACGGTAGACCGGCTTGTTGGATTGTTTCAGTGAAGTGAATATGGAACAGATTCTGGTATTCTAAGTGACATAGATGATGCCACGGGCCAAACTCCTTTTACTCCTTTCTATGCTCCAGTTTTAACTCCTTTTGTTCCTATTGGTTCATTCATGGCATCTGATCCAGACATTACTGATCTTATTCTTCTTGGGTTTTTATAGTTGAAACATGTCTTCTTCCAAAGACTCTGGCGGCAGCATTTCAAAGAACGTTCTCACGTTGGAGGGAACCTCCAACTACCATGCCTGGTTGGCTCCCATCCGGTCGTTCCTGATGACCCTCAAGGTTTGGAGGATCGCATCTGGCGAATCCACTTGTCTGGCTGCTGCCGGACCTGACCAAAACACCTGGCTTGACTTGAACTACCAAGCGGTCGGGGTCATCTTGCTCTACGTAAAGGAAGACCTTCGTACGGCAGTTGTCCTCACCTATGAGGACCCCAAGATTTCTCTTGCTTTCTGCACCCTTGCTAATCTAGTGAGTCTTTACGCTACGACCGGACCTACCGGTCAATTCTACCTTTTTAGGGATATCGTCAAATGGCGCCTGGGGGGTGGAGACCCATCGGCCGAGATTGCCCATCTTGTCGAGTTGTTCGCCTGGCTATCTGGAGCGGGCTTGGTTCTTCCCGACAACCTCAAGGCGATGTTGCTATGTACTGGCTTAGGGAACAACTACGCCAGCCTCGTCACCACCACAGTCCACACAATTGGCACAACGGAATTCACACCCGCCAAGCTAATTCCCATGATCCTAGCTGAGTCACAATGACAAAGCACCTCCCTTGCTAACTGCATTGCTCCCGCCTCCTCCTCCAAGGGCCAGACCATTAAAAAGGCCAGCCCATCCACCCGCTGCAAGATCTGTCACAGCTCTTTGCACATGACAGAGAACTGTTGGAAACTTACCAGGAAGCCTGGAAGTAAGCTGTCTGGTAACCAGACTAATAATATCCAGCAGCAACAGCAGCAACAGAAGCCTGGCAACCAGGGTTCTGGTGGGAATAAGAAGGGGAAGGGATGTGGAAAAGGCAAGAAGGATAAGGGGAAAGGTCAGGCGCATGAGACCCATGTCGCTGATACGGCCATGGTTATTGACATCGGTTGGGAAACCGAATCCAGTGCATGTGATGATGCTGCTGAGGAAACCTCGGACATCAATTGGACTCCTGAATACGCGGCACCCAATCTCCTCCTGGATAAACCAGGGGAATCTTCGTCATTGGTGGTAACCGCCATCTGCATTGACGAAGAGGTGCTGGATTGGGGTGATGACAACGACGATGGCATGGGTACATTTCCACCCATTCCTAACCAGTCTTTTCGCAGAATGTCCTTTGAGGTCGGTCTACCCCTAAAGGACATTACAAAACACTACAGCCCAAGGTAGATAAGTGGGGAGAGAATGTTTATGGGAATTATGACAGGAACGCTGATGGCACGTGGAAACGTGGCCTGGAGTCCGGTATGGTAACGTGGGATACTGTTATGGTCGCTCTCTAGCGCCTAAACATAACAGACTTACGATTTTCTTTTTGCTTCTTATCTTATCTCTTCTCTTGACTGATAAGATCCCCTTTAGTTTCATGACAGCTACGCTGCCTTCACACCAGGCTTGCGCCTGCCCTTTACCTCGTGCAGTGCACAACTTCAATATCACATCAGTGCTGTGCACTTCTATGCTTCTCATTTCATTTACCACATGCCTCATGTTAATCTTTCATCTTTCATTAAGGCAGTGCCTTCTTCATGGCAGTGCTTGATGCACACCCCATATGCATGCTTCCATACTTCTCTTCCATTCTGCCACCGCCATGTGGTTGCATCATGTCTCTCTTCTCTCCCATTTCATGGCTATGCTTGATACATGCCTCTAACACATGCTGCCACATACTTAGTCTATGTTGGGACTCATCGGTAGATCCAATACATACATGTACATACATTATTGTTCCAGTATATAAGGCCTCAAGTGCCAGCCGGAGAACTCAGTGCAGTTCTCCTGGTCCTTTCCCATAAAGCCACCAGACAGCAACTCCTGATCCACTGCTAGTGCTTTGGACAGTTACCTTAGTCTCGGTTGCCAGTAGACCACGCAACCTAGCCCCCTTTGACAGTCGCTTTCACCAGCAATAGTGCCCTTACTCGGATTCCCTAAAGTACCTCTATGGGCTTGTTGGGTTGTTTCAGATACCAACGTACCATATGGGGACACAACCAGCTATGTAGACAAGTCCTACTTTGACAGTGAAATTGGATACCTTTCCTATTATGTCACCACGATGAGTGAAAACCCTGATTAACATAAGAATAAATGGATGGTGGACTCTGGATGTACCAACCACCTGTCACCATATCCTGAAGACATTGTTTCACGCAAAAACCATCAACGGAATTGTAAGACAGCTAACAGTAACAATATGCCTATTTTTGGACCAGGAACAGTAATAATTAGACACCACAACAGGGAACACCCAAGAACCCTTGTGCATACCGGGGTCTATTACGCACCTCATGTATTGCATCGCCTCCTTTCGATCACAGCCCTGACCAAACAAGGCTTTACGTGTACGATCGGAGATAAGACTCAGATCTGGGACAGATCTGGCACTCTGGTGATTACGGCTGAATAGCTGATTCCATCAGAAACCTTGCACTGGTTTTTGTCCACAGTGATGACTCCAGATGCAAAGGCTGCCAGTATCCAATCGAAACAAGACTACGTCTTGTGGCACTATCGCATGGGACATTGCTCACGCAATGCTCTATGACATGTGCCAGATCATGTTTCAGGTATACCGAAACTTGAGATCCCACCCAAAGATCCACTTTGCCGTGGATGTTTACTTGGCAAGGCCCATGAACGGCCTTTCCCACCCTTGGAATCCAGGGGGTATAAATTGCTTGCATTGGTTCACACTGACCTATGCGAATTCCCTGTCCGCTCACGGACACACAATACCTGGATGATGACCTTCTTAGATGACTTTGCGGGCTATGGCGCAATCTTCTTCCTCAAGAAGAAATCAGGTGCTGATGCCACCTTCCGCAATTGGTTTGCCTGGACTGAGAAGTCCAGTGGGAACAAACTGTTGACACTCTGTTTGGACCGTGGGGGGGAATATATGAGTTCTGCTTCATGGAACTTCCTTTCCGAAATGGTATCAAACATCAAAAAACAGTCCCACACACGCCTCAACAGAATGGTAGGGCAGAACATTTCAATCGTACGCTATTGGATACATCCGAAGCGATGCGACAACATGCATGTTTACCACCAACTTTTTGGCAGGATGCAATTGAAACGAGCCTCCATATCTATAACCGGCAACCAATGCGTCGTCTCAATTGGTATTCTCCGATACAGTTGTGGAATGGCACTAAACCAGATGTTTCATACTTTAGAACTTTTGGATGTCGGGCGTATGTATGTTTTCATACTCAAAGACAGACGAGCCAACAAACTTGCACCAAAGTCTGAAGATATGATGTTCATAGGGTATGAACCAGGAAGTAAGGGTTACCGCTTCTGGTCTAAGATCAGAAGAATGGTGGTGAGTTCATCTACTGCCACATTTGACGAGTTTGACTTTCCGAATTGCCCCAGAGAGAAGTTACAAGACAAACCACCGCCTCCCGAAATTCAATCTCCCGAAATGAGCGATTTTGGGGATTTGGATCATGACATAACGATCAAGGAGGAGATGATGATCTACAACCTCCTGATCAAGATCAACCTGAGACTCCACCACCTCGTGCAAAATCTCATCATGGACCACCTGATGCAGATACTGAGGAAGACAATGAAGATCTCTATGGACCGCATATACGCATACCAGCAAGGCGTACACCGCCTCAGATGCCGCCACGTCCTCCAAACCCACAAGGGAGCACATCGACAGGAGGAGCCCGACAGAGGAGCCCTCCTGCTCCCATTGTACCACCTCGACCACCAAAACCTCCTTGACCTCTGCTTCCACCTCGCAATCCACCTGCACCTAGGAAACCTAGTATGGGCTACGGTAAGGAGCACCCCCAAGCGTCCATAACTCCTTATACCCATCCACAGAGAGCCATTAGACCAGTCATTCAAAAAGACTCGGTTTACAGTGATCGAACTCCCATTCAAATTGAACAGGAGATTCGGACGAACAAGGATTTTGTGCAGAAAATACTAAGACAAGGCTTTGAACTTCTGCAACCCATTTCTAGGATGCACTCGGAACCATTACCATCTGGTAGCCAGTGGACTGAACCGAGAGATAATCCTATGACGGGAAACTCTAGCAAGGAGGAGTCTGAGCCAAGTCTGATGTGAAAGGATACAAGCGGAGAGGAATTGGACAAACGTGCCGATAAGGTTGAATGGTCTTCCGCATTCATTTCTGAACTAATGGTACATGCCGTGGAGTCTTCAGATATACCAAGGCAATACTGCGATATCAAAAAGATGCCATTGGAGGACCAAGAGGGTTGGCTAAAGGCTTGTGATGAAGAAATGAAGTCACTTGCCAATTGAAAGGTTTGAAAACTGGTTAATCTACCCCCAGGTCGAAAACCCGTAAAATGTTGATGGGTTTTTGTTGCAAAGTTTGATGGATGCAAGAAAGCACGCTTGGTAGCCAAGGGCTTCACTCAAGTCTACGGGATTGATTTCGAGGAAACCTTCTCACTGGTTGCACAGTTCGAAACCATGCATATTCTACTTGCACTAGCTGCGCTCAAGGACTGGGATATCGCATACCTCTATGGCGAGCTAGATGAAGAGATATACATGGAGCAACCAGAAGGTTATAAAAAGAAAGGCCAAGGGGAAAAGGTTTGTCGCCTGCTAAAAAGCCTTTACAGGCTTAAGCAGTCAGCCCTTCAATGGAACAAAGAGCTTCATAAGTCTCTTTTAACCTTGGGGTTTACCTGTACACGCTCGAATGCCGGCATGTACTATAAATTCGATAAGGCTAACATTACAGTAGTCATCATCTACGTCGACGACATACTCTTCATGGGATCAAACCCGAAACTCGTGAGAAAAGAGAAAGGAAACTTCATGAAGGTATGGGAATCCAGAGATTTGGGCGAAGCCAAGGAATACCTTGGGATGCGCATTACCTGCGATCAAAAGAAACGGACATTAACCCTGGACCAGTGTGTCTATGCAGAAAAAGTCAGACATACGCAAAGGCCTTCATATGATTTCCTATTCATCATAATCTCGAGGAGGAGTATTGAGATTAGATTAGACGCTAAGTCTAGCCTGTTCTACTTCTGCTCTTCTATTACAGCCGGGTCTAGACGTCTTACATAATCATGACAATATTATGATTATGTACCTTATCTTCTTATCTCCTTATCTATGACATCATAGATAAGCTATTCATAGGGA
>JBBPRK010001261.1:0-13604 GCA_038093075.1 Boletus patriciae | reverse complement strand
ACCCCTAACGCATGCTGCCACATACTAGTCTATGTTGGGACTCATCGGTAGATCCGATACAAACATGTACAAACATATGTAGTAGTATATATGGACACAAGATGCCCGTTCGGCACGATATCGTGATTCTCCGTCGCGGGCGAGTCAACTTGCGATGTCAGACAGTCGGGGAAGTGACCCCTTCCTTGGATAGGCTTTGTCAAATCGTCGACACCACTAAACGGCCGTCACTCACGCTATACAGTAAACAACGTTCCACTATCCGCCAGCGTCCCGTTTGGGCGAAAAGGCGATGTCACCATCCAGTCAACCCCTCTCCGTCACGGCGCGGGACATGAACCCACCCGAAATGATTAATGATTCCCTCCGATCAAACGCTCTCCAAACACGTGCCGATGTCATACAGTAATCCCGACGCACCTCGATCGTCTGATCAACCCACCCGTTCCCATCACCAAGGTTGGCCGGGAAAGGCGTCCCGAGATGAATCCAGAAACGTTCTTCGGAGCCAAGGGGATGCACTTTCGTTGGAGGCACTCCACACACACCACAGACCGGAACGCCAACGAAAAGACAAAGACAAGACGTACAACCCGACTCTCGCACGCGCATAGTTGGCGATCCCGTCATCCGTCAACACGCCCGGCCCGATCAGAAAGTGATTATCACATGAACGGACACGGGGTAGATGGATGTTCAAGGGCACCGTACCCGTTCAAGGCGCTGTCGAGCAAAGAATATGAGATTAGCCGACGGTGCACAACGAATGTTCCCATCTTCAAATTGTGGTCTCTGATAACGAAGGCAACCTGCCAGTCTTTTCTTCCCCACGATGCAATTTCTGTAGGGTTGATATCATAGAAGCCCTCCTGTCCCGCTTCGGCAGAATCCAAGCCATCTTCGTGATGTACTCGCAAGCTGTCGTGCTCGAGTGCGAGTGCGACTTGGGAAACGATCCACTTCCATCCTCCCGGGGCCGCTAGTGGCGACGACAAACATGATTGACTCTGTCGGATCACTGGTACCCCTTGCTGTCATTGATCTTGGAGGGGCATCTCACAGCTCGTGCCCGTTGTGTTCTTGTCCCCATCATTGAAAGTTAGGATATTAGAATGGCGTAGAAAACTTGGGATTTTGGTACGTCGCACTCCCACTGCCGAGACAGCGCTACGCATTGGCCTCGATCGGCGGCGGCTCGTATTCTCCAAGAGAGGCGAGCGAGAGGCAGAGTTAGCTATAAGTGCTTGTAAGTGCCAGTTGGACGTGTCACGTCGCAATCGACGATTGAGGATGTCCTGCCAGTGTATACGGTGAAGTGATGACTCTGAACCTCGGTTCAGGTTGCTTGAGAATGACCGGCGCCCTCGCGCTCGTCTGCGGGCTTCACGGTGTGCCATTTCATGTCAACCCACAAACGGTGTAACACACACACACACAACGACATGTTCACATCTCTGCTAGCTTACAACAATATACGAGGGAACTGGTATGACCTCTCCGCTTCATTCCACAGGGTAAACGTTCCCAGGTTCCACGACGAATGTATCGGTCTTCCCATTGTCCTGTCTGAGAACAAAGGCAACCTGCCAGTGATCTCTCACCCACTGCGCAGACTCTCCAGGGCTGAGAGTGCTGAAGCTTTCCACCCCCTGGTCGCTGGCCGCAGTGATACGGACATTAATGACACGGTCAGTTTCGTTCTTGATAGTGATGGGACTACCCATTGTCCTATAGCTTTCGCCATCAGAATCTAGCACTCATTGCAATCACACAACGCCATACCTGAATTTGACTTTGTAGTTAGGGTGACGAAAGTGTAGACGAAATACGATTGAAGACTGGGGATGAGGATGCAACATGTGAGCATTGGTGGTGCGAAGGAAAGCGGCGTGTAGCGAAGGGAGGAAGTCGAAACTCACTGAAGGCAACGCGATGGTTTCCTGGGGTCTGAGGGGCGTATCCGTGGTCCTTTTATCCCCTCCCTGGACCACAGCCTCGTTCCCATGACGCACCGTTTTTGGAGTCGCTTACGATCATTTTGGCCTAGCGATAGCGCAGCCAAACGAGCACGTAATTTGTGGTTTCTGCTGATCAAGATCTGGGGTGTGTTGGATAAATTAAGCAGAAGACAAACACACGGGAGAATACATTCGATCGCTTGCACAAGGTTTAATTTGAGCCCGGATCCCCATCGTGAACCCCTGTTTTTTAAAAGCGCCCGGAAACGGTTGGCTCGTATTCGATCTAAAGCATTCGATCACTTACATACACACACAAGGTTTAACCATTCATAGGCGCGGTTCCCAGCACTGGAGATCGGTTTAGTTAGTTTATTCAAGGTGGCATTCCAGGTCTCCCATGGCGAAATTAATGAGAAGGGTCAGGGTCGGATGTCATTGATGCATGACTGGCTCGCAGAGTAGGACGAGCTTGCTCGGATCAACCTTTGGTGGTCCCAACTGTATGTATTATGACAGATTGTAATGTATAACTGAACAACCGACTCACCTTCAACATCAATGCGAGCCTCGGGTCATAACGAACAACGAGTCGTTGACTGTGTAGTTGGATCACAGAGAATATTTTTCTTGGTATGAATGGGAGTCGTCCGTAAGTATGGGTCAGGTTTTGCACTTTTAGGTTCATCGCTAACTGCAGTATCGATATTGCTTCCTGAATGGGTGACGGGAACCTGGACTGTTCCGAAAGCTCACCATTGTTCGGTTGTTGCGTCGCTGAATCGCAGCGCAGATTAACTTTTTCCACCTCTGGCCCAAGGCTTGTACTCCTATATCTGGCCTGGGACCAAGTGGGGTTTTGGAAGCCGCATGGATATATACAGACACTCACTCACATGTTGTGGTGGTCATAAGTGAGAGAAAAGTAGTACGTAAGTTGGAATGAGTGACATGCTGCATTCCTGATCTGAGCAGCTGGGCCACCGTAAAGTCATTATACTATCGCCGAGATTAGGCGCAGCGCGCCACGCACGAGCGCACACCGCTCCGCATCGCTCCACACCCAGCACCGCATGACGTAATACGGTGGAATTTTGTAATGCCAAAGAACGAGATCGGGGGACAATAATATCTCCTGCGTACTGTTGACGAGCAGGGCCAGCCTCTTTTTTTCGGATCGAGAATCCTAAATTCTGACAGCTGGGGTCCTCTCCTGGGCGGCAGTGAGCAAGGTGCGACCAACATCACACACATCTGAATAAAATAATTCCTGCTACGTAAGTAGTGGGTTTTGGGGGGGGATCAGAATTTTCGAGTTCTGCAGCATTTTTGCAGGCGTTTGAGAACTTGGCATTTTGCCTTGAAATGGAAGGTCGTTACGTAACAGTTAGGCTTGGCCATGCTGTGTTAGGGGGCAGGTGCTTGCTATTCTATCTCGTCATCCGCTGGTCATCTGCCTACCTCAAAGTGTCCGCACACTTTAAGACACCAACGATGGTTTCCGCCATTTTTGCAGGACATCAGCAAACTAGCCATTCCTTTCCACCAGATCCTGGCTGTTTATTGCAATATTTGTGATAATTACCATCACCCTGTTTTGCATGAAACACGGTCATCATGTCCCGCTCCAGTTCCCTGTGTCCGTTGTGTTGTGACATCCAAGGGTGAGATCATATTGCAAGTCCCGCTGGAATCTTGCAACACCACACCACCCCGCTACTTACTTCCTCAGCTATCATGTGTTGCAAGACTGTCCCAACTTCACAATACTTGCAACTGGCAGCTCACCTGTGTTGCAAGACCATCTGAGTCCCCGACCTCAAAACTTGCAAGACCCAGCTCGCCCATGTTGCAAGACTGTCCCGACTTCACCAGCCTTGCAAGACTCAGCTCATCTGCATTGCAAGACCATCCCCGACCTCCTCAAAACTTGCAAGACCCAGCTCACCCATGCTGCAAGACCATCCCAACGTCATCAGCTTTGCAATACCCAGCTCGCCCGCATTGCAGGAGAATTTCTGACCCCCCAAAACTTGCAAGACTGTCCTGATGTCATCAGCCTTGCAAGACCCAGCTCACTCGTGCTCTACCACCATGGAGAGTTATCTTGGAGCCGGTAAGGTATAAATATTTTTTTACATATCTCTGAATGTGATTCTGTATCTGCTTCGAAGGTATTCATGTCCGGCAACGTGTTAGTCTAATTTAACAGCAATATACTGATTTGTCTCGGACATATGGTCTAGGCAGTGCATTCATGAGACGACTGAATCCGAGTGCACTAGTAGTACTGTGACTCCTCAGTCTCAAGAACTCTCCGACTATGACACATGTGGCGGTGTTTCACCTTGGTATGATCAGTAGGTTGGGTGTCCCTTGACACCACCAGCGAGGTGTATTCTCCACTAAGGAGGCCGAGTCTCCTTTTGCTCTTTGAGCTGAAGGGCTGTTCGTGGAGTATTAGAACATGTTCCTCTGTCTAACCTATCACTCACCACTAGTTTTGGGACTGGAATGATCGCATTTGTTTCCCCAGCTGCCGGTGGGGCAACTCCGGAGAGCACAGGTGGATTTTGAGGTGGGTCAGTTGACCGCTTCCACTTCATATTGGTTGTGATGCACTGCCAGGAATGCATTATTAAAATGGGACTGCAACATAGCACCCACTACTCACCGCAGGGGTAGCAGTGCTTCCCTTAACGTCCTCTGTTGACCCGTGTGTGGTGCCATTGGCTGCAATGCCAAGGATTTCTAAGTCATCCACAGGCTCGTCCTTGCAGTCAGCTGAGTTGTTGTGGGGTCTCGGCACCACATTCACTCGGAATGTCTTTGAAGGAGTCAGCCACGAAGCAGTGAGTATTTTATCAGGGCTGCCCACCACAGGACACTCATCATAGTCGCATGTCATTGACACTGAATGAAGACAAATACCCCATGGGACGAAAATGTCAATAATGTGTGCGTCGTCACTGGTAGGAGCAGGCATGGTGGAAAATGTGAGGGGACTCGGAAAATTTTTCGGTGGGGGACTTCGGCCTGGTGCTGCCTATACTTAAAGTCTCATCATGCAAGATCCTGAGATTTGAGGTTGACTGTTACCATTTTCAAAGGGACCACAGAAGTGAGATGCCAATCCGCAATCTGGAGATCTAACACTTGACTTCTATATGATCGAGGCAAGATGCAGCACAAAAAATAAGTTGCATTGTTACCAACATATCAAGTAATTTAGCCAAATGTGATGCTAGACATTGTGTCGCCGCCTTCATTGACTCCATCCGTGAGCTCAACATACCTCTGCACATTTTGCCAGATGTGCATGAAGTGTTTGTCCAAATTTACCCTCAACGCTGCCTGCTGTTGAGCATAGGCCTTCAACCCCTCTTCGAGGGCGGGGTCATCCATTACAATGAGGCTCTGCTTACTCAGCCACCACTTCGCCTGCCAACGAAGGAACTCCAGGACCCGCCATTGTTCCTCCATCAACAGCTTGACTTCTTCCGCCCATTGATTGGCTCGTGCGCGAGCTTTACACCACTCGATGTGGATGGCTAAGATATCCAGTAGTTAGATTTCAAAGTGAATGCTAAGTGCACTAACTTACCATTCTGGAGTCCCTCGTCCCCGTCATTCTCCGTATCGCCTTCACTGTAACCACATACCAACCAGATCCAGGAAAGTCTCCTCCGACCTTCACTGGGCAGGTCATTGGTACCATCCATCATGGGGTGAATGTCGTGAGCTTCAAGAGGCCATAGCGTATTCTTCCAGCCAACTTTCCTGAGCAACGAAGATAGTGCCAACAATGCACTATGTGCTGCATGGTACTTTGCGGCGCTGGCACTGATTTTTGCATCGACTGCTTTGAGAGAATTGCGGGCACGGGTATTGGCTCCTTGACCCTGTAAAAACCTATCTTTAAAACAGAGCATGTATGAGCGTGAACGCAACCCCTGGTGTAGTTCATTGAGGGCATCATGAGCTTGCCCAGTGCGTAATTTCCACTCTGTCTCTTTGAGCTTTGTATCGCATGGGACGCTGCGGGACAAAGTGGATGGCATCCAAAGACATATATCTTGCAGTTTCTGGATGGTATCATTCTGGAGGGTCGCCTGAGCACGAAGAGATGCAACACCAGGAATATACAAGGTCTGCACAGTAATCCATGCATCGATGCATCTCGTGAGTGCATTGATACGCAGTTGAAGCTTTGCCTTCTGTTGGTCTGTTGCGTGTGGACCGAGGTTATCTGTCTCAACACAAAGACAACACCTATGCAAAATCAGTATAAACACTGCATGAAACTGAATCACTTGCTGTTGTTCCTCGAGATCGATCCTGGTACTGATAAAGATGCTGGGGGAGATGTCCATGCGAATGGGTGGTGTAAGCGTCTCACTAGCCTCTTTGGCTTCGTCTTTAGCGAGTTGCAGGCGAATGCTTGCTTGCGTGATCACTGGAGACAAGCGTTGGGATCAAGACACACTACACTTGTTACGAAAAGAGAAGGAACATACATTCAGACTTGATTTCGAAGGGGTTTGGTTTGGTCATGTCGTTCTCCCATTCTTCCATATCTTTTTTCCATTGGGCGAGCTGAGTGGCATACCGGGCAGACAGTGAACTCTCAAATTCATGTAGGTCATCCTGGTGTTCATTTCTTTCGGGAACAGCTTCTAGCAGTTTGCGGAGAAGAGATTCACCTGTATATATGTGTTCGATCTTTCTAATAGCTTGGGAAGGAGAGCGATCAAATGCACTCACCGAAACCAATGAATTTCTTCCAGTTACTGTCACCGATAATATCGTCCAGGGTATCCCGTCGATGGCCAGGCCCCATCTCCTTTGTACTTGATGCAATCGTGTTGAGATTTGCCCAACCGCGTTCCGGCGCCTCGCCGTCCGTCCGCCCAACACCTTTGATGAAGTTGAATGAGAACTTCCACTGGCACTCAGCGATATGCGCAGGGAGATGAAATTTCGGCACGAAAAAGGTAACCTCTTTCTCTTCATGGTGGAGGTGCATGTCGGCTGGGAGAGTCTCCATCCTATCCCACAAATTACGATGCCATTGGCAAGCGATGTCGTAAGAGATATTGACGACTTTGAGAGGAGTATCCTTCACGGCGGAGAAAAATAAGTAGTCCATATTGATATATCTAACGGATCAACGTGAGCAGGGATCATGCAAGATGACGACACAAGGCGTGCCTTTCACCCTTTTGTAGGTCTCCCATCCCCCCCGGGAGCTTCATACCATGTCGCGCACAGTCGATGGTACCGCTTCCTGTGGCAGCGAGTCCTTCTGAAGATTTCGTGTCGGCTGCATTTACAGCATCATGACCAACACAAGTGCTTCTCTATAAGATAGTTTAGATACATTTTAGTATATCAATGCTGACCGCTTACCTCTTGACGGGTTTTTGCCTGGTCGCGGAGATAGTCCTTGTATGGCTTTTCTTCGACGAAAAAAGACCAACCCTGGCTGAGGCTCGGATCGACAGAATTCTTCGACACATCCTTTCGCTTCAAACGGAAGTTTGCGTCGATTGCGACAAAGAGACCATATAGCCACCTACAGACCACAAGTAAGATGGCGGGTTAATAGGTACAAGAATGAGCTTACTCATTCTCTTTTGGCATCTTGTCCCAGTCCTCGGGTAAGTTTATCCCTGGTTGTGGGCACGCGGGACATAGAACGGCGCATTCACCCTGTTTGGTCTTGTCCACACCAGTGGGGTCGTGTCCTCGTCCTGATCGTTTGAGCATCTTCAAGTGGCGCCACTCACGGACCATATGCATGAACTGTTCGTAGCGGTCCTAAAAAGGACAAGATTAGATCTTGTTTGACGGTTGGGGGAAGATACTACCTTCGGAGGTGACAGACCAGCGCCATTGTTACGACGAGCAAGTGCATTGTAATAATGATACACAGATACCTTCGATTCAAAGGACAGAAGATGGAACTCTTCAAGAACACTGAATGTTGCTGCTGTCTTTGGTTTATCTGTAGTGGCAGGGAACAGGCGAAACCGAAGTAGCTGCTGGAGATGGGAACCCGCAGTTTCACAGCCGCAGAATCGGAGTGCCACAGAATGAATACCGTTACTGTTGATGATCACGAAATCATCTGCATAGGGAGCTTTCAGTAAATAGCATTGTTCTCCGGGGCGGTGTCCCAGCTGAATCACCAGCCCAAGCTCCTTCAGTGTTCGTCGAACCCAATATAGGCCAGTCCACTCCTTATCTGAATTGTAAAACGTTCCAAACACATGGAAGACTAAACTCACTCTGAGCATATGTAACGGAAGGGCTTCGTGGCATGAGACAATACATTGCTGGCAGTACATAGCCACTCCTAAGCAATCGTGACATCGGTAGCTTGCCGGCGCAGTCTTGCAATTGGAACATGTTGTCATTCCGCCTCGCCCTTCTAAGCGGATGAGCTCGCGGAGGAATTCCTCACGATCCTCTAGCCAGACAAGAAGGGGGAAATCCTACCAAGAAAACGTGAGCATGTAACGCAAAGGACATATGAATAAACCTACCGATGCCGTTCGCTGCCTGGGAACATCCTCCAGGATGGATAGGTTGACCTTGTCCGGCAAATTATCTAGAGGTTCAAGAACATCAACCTCATCGAAACGGGGCTCTGGGTCAGGCATAGCGGACTGCTGGGCTATCCTGCGACGCTTAGGTGCAGCCTGAGTATAGGTTTGCTTGGCTATGCTCAAGCAACCAGAAGCGTCCGAGCGTATTTTTAGATGACAGCCAACTGCACTTCCGGTACTACGCCCATGATTTCCGTGGATCTTGAATCCCTTGAGAGGTTTGAACCGTAGCTTATCAGCTCCTCGCGCTGGAACTCAAAGATGATTATCAGTCAAGCAAATAATACCAGCGACATGTAGCATTACCAGAATGGTGCACGCCAGAACGTTTTGCACCACGTTCTGGAATCCGACCATAACGCTGGGCTAAATCATGTTCGTCCATTTCTGTGAGCAGAATAACAAGACCAGTAGATCTACTGAGCACTGACCTGAACGTGGTGTGACTCCCCAACTCGGAGGATACCACAAGGCTCCGAGAAGACCGCGGAAACACGAAGACCGTTGTAGGGCAGATAGGAAGTCTTCGTGCTTAACGGAGATTGTGGGTTGCATCTGAAAGGCAACTAGTAAACCAAACGTAACCCAAACTGAAGTCGAAACTGAAAAGCCCGTGGTCCCGACATTGTGGTTGAGGCTGCTCCTGATGGGTCGATCTTGTAATTGCGGTACAATGCATCAATTGTTGAGCGATGTAGGCAAATCGAATAGTAGAGACTCTGGTTTATTCGCCGCTGCTCTACTGCCGAATTACATCATCCCACCACCTCCTATTTGTCGCACCACCGGTATCACCGTGGCCCTTCGAGTCAGTAGATTCTTGACGAAGTCCTCAAGGCGGCTGAGACTGAACTTGTGTAGGGACATGGTGGATCACGTTAAGTAGCAACTTTACGACCCTTCCTCACCAAACTCTTCAGGTATGCGAGATACTTCTTGCCACCACAAAGTCCTCGTGGCCTGCGGCCTCTTGCCCTGCATCGCACTTCTGAGATGAATATAAACACACTCTGGACATCAAAGCCTCTCCAAGCACCTTCGCTGTCAAGGCCTGTCATACTCTACCGGCTCTTCACCATGGCTACGACCACCGTCTCGAGCTTGCCCCAACCAAACGACGTTGGCGATGTTGAAGGTTAGGGTGTATGAAGTTTGGAAGGCAATCACTGACAGATACGTTCAGAGCTACTCACCTTGATCGAGGCTATCAACGTCTCTCCCAGGCAGGCCGACCGTTTAACGGCTGCCATTCAGAGTCGCGTTAACTCCACTGGCGACATACAAGACATCGGAGCTTCGGGCTCTGGAGATGCTTCTCCGCAGGCTCCTACACCGAGTCTCACCGCTGTCTCCATCACGACAGCCGCTTCTTCACCCGCTGCTTCCCCTACTCCGAGTCCAGTTTCTATCCTGACACCCCCTGCCACAGTCGTTGTTCATGATCCTGCAGTCCACCCTGCCACTGCCCCGGTCCAGCAGCTAGGCGCTGCTGAGAATCCTGATCCGGCCACCACCCCGGATCCCGCTCCAGCGCTGCCTGTGACCCCCCCTCAAGTGTTCCCCGTGATCTCCCCTCCCGGTGTTCCGAGTGAACATCACACCATCTCGCATGGCGGTGTCACATTCCTGCTTCCCTTGCCGAATGTCCCAGGCCCTTATTATCTTATCACGAAGGGAAGGTTGATTGGGGTTGTTGCTAAGTGGTTCGTTCCTGATATATCCTTGAATCTCGCTTAAACTAATATGGTTTTATCCAGGCACCGTGCCTCACCCCTTGTCACGGGTGTCAAAGGCGCCATATTCTACAAGACTCAGTCTGTCAACCACGGGTGGCAGTCTATGACGTCTGCGATCAACGATGACATTGTGGAGTGCCTGTGAGGTCTGGAATACCGTGACTGACATGTACTCGTACTTTTTGACTTTTTGGATACTGCCAACGCTGTTTAAGCTGGATCAACTTGAATAAAAGGAAGTTCGTGCTGGAATTGGGTCACGTGACTGGAACCGTAATCCGGAATCGCCCTATGCATAGTCTGAGCTGAGTAAACGGTGGAACGCAACATAGAGGGTGGAACTTAAGTAAGTCTTAGCTTGGTTCACTCTCAGCCAGCAATTCAGTGGACATAGAGGTGCAATGTGGCTTTACAATGTGTAATCTTATGTGAGGAGTAAATCTCCTATCGCTGTCCGCAAAATGAACTGAAAATGCGTTACTCTTTCAGTTAGTATTGTGGTTCAAAGCTTATTTCTCCCATTCTTTATCTCTCCCACGTACCCCAGCTACCATCATGGGCCGCCCTAAACTATACACAACTCCGGAGGAGAGAGTCCTGGCAGCTCGTCGTTATCGGGCAATATATCATGACAAGTGAGTTTCAGATTCTCTTTAGTGTACGCTTTAGTGTTATTCACACCACTGCCTCAGGAATCGTGCAACCGTCAACCAAAAACAGATTGCTAAACGCAAACTCATCAAGTCACTTCACGCTCATGCGCAGTCCGTCGCTTCGGTCCCTTCTGGTTTACTAAATACTGACGAGGAGTGATAGACCTACGAGACAACCAGTTCAGCTGATGGGCCGACCATCCACTTCAGCTACATTGTCAAATCGGTATGTTGTCAACTAAAACTAAGTACGACGCTCAATATAGTGATATAACTCAAGTGCTGGCCGTCCAAGGAAGAGAGAGGTGGGCACCTCTGCCGGGTATAACTGCTTTGTTTTGGTGTTGTACACACATGCTTTTATTAACAATCCTTGTGTAGGTCGGCTACATCTAACAAGTCAGAATCGGAGATCAAGAAAGCGCTCAAAGATGTGATTGGAATATCTTCTCGCCAGTGGATGGATGGTCTCTGCAAGTCCTTCATCTCCTCAGGGGATTATCAAGATATATCGAAAGTCCACTCTGCCATCGAAGCGCTGAGCAACCGTCTGCATAAACTGACTTCTAACTACCGGTTTAATGTAGGCGATGCTCCCGAAAGTATACTCTCAAAGTCCATTCGCTCCATTATAAAGGCCTTGGAAGACCTTTTACTGAATGCTATGGAGGGGACGGACGTGAACAACCTCGCATGTAGGGGCCTTCTGCTGTACCAGGTCGCTCCTGACATCACGCTGTAGCCATTAATTAGGAAATATATTACTTGGTTATAACCAGGTGTGTCCCCGAACCTGCTAAGCCCGCGGAGGATCAAAAAAGAAGTAAGACGTTTGTTCACAATATCAGATCACGCTGATCTCGATTCATAACGATCCTCATGCACTCTCATAAGTTAAGGAAAATCCATGTTCGTTGAACGCTGATCACCAGTGGAAACGAACGCGTCGTATCCAATGCAAACAAACGCGTCGTGTCTAGTAAACGAAACACGTACTACGCGTTTCTAGTATTGCTATTAAAAGTTCGAGCGCGTAGATCTCGGACCTGGACCCGTCCTTGCCCGTGTTCCTCCCCGTGCCCATTACCACTGCCGCTCGCGTCTCGGACCTGTGCCCGTCCTTGCCCACGTTCCTTCCGTGCCACCCATTACCAGTCCCGCTCACAAGCCATAGTAAGTCGGATGACATTTGACATGTGTTCTGTGAATCACGATTACTAGATGCCTGCTGAATGGACCACACCTGAGCAGAAAGCCTTCCTTCTGGAAGAGCTCGTCACGTTCAAACGGATTGGTGGCAAACATTATACCAAGCACTGGCAGACTCTCTTCCAGAAATGGTCGCAGAGGTGGCCAGAGCGCTTGTCCACACTGCCAGGTATCCCCGACGATTCCGCCCTTACTGACGGGCAGAAGGAGACCCTTGCGACCGCCGTCCTCAAGCGCCAAAAGCAGCTTCGTGCTTGGATGCACTGGCATGCTGGGGCTGGGCAGAACCGCTCTGCTAATAGCAAGACTGCGACTATCGTGAACGATCTCCTGAAGCCCAAGACGCGCACCAAGAAGCTGTGGGAGATCTACTCAAATCTCTACTACTCAACCCGTATTCAGCCAGCCATCGAAGTGGGCACACCAATCGCCGATGTCAACAAGAAGATCCGTGAAATGTACGAGAACGAGTCACCTGAAATCCAGGAAGAAGTTGTCAGGATAAGCGAACAGCAAAAGAAAGACTCCAAGAAAAAGAAGAGCCAACGAAAGGATGAGTCAGACGAGTCAGATGACGACAGGGAAGACGTCAAGATGGACCCGTCCGTTCTTCGTAGGTAGGGGGTCAAAGGATGTACTAACCTTGGTTTTTACTGACGCTGCGCCCCCAATCAGTAACATCCGACAGTGCGGAGGCGCTCTTCAGCGAATTCTGGAGCACCTATCCAAGCAAACTGGGTGGAAGTTCAGTGTCTTGATGGGTGGCCCGGATCCCCTTGATCCAGAGGGAGGGAACACTATCACGAGGTCAGCACTCGCTTGGCTGCAGGACATTCCTATGACTTACTAACCACTGGCTCAGTTTGCATATCGGGAAAACCAAGGCCGGACGTGACTTCGCCGATGTATATTCCGACTTTGACACCGAGGTAGTACAAGCGTATGGCGAGTTTTTGGCCGAGGTCTTCGGTGAGTTGACAGTTCTGAGAGCCGGTTGATCACTACTCACTATCGGCAAATCAGATAACGATGACAGCAGCGAGGAGCATGAACACGATATCAACAATGACGGTAGCGATACATCGACCGGTGTCGAGCCTGAGCGAGGCGAGAAGGGTCAGCCCGGTCAGGGAATGGAAGTGGGGGACGCAGCTGAGGGGGCAGCACGGATGGGTGGAGGTGCAATCTCACCGGTGAGTTCTTATAGTGCATTGTCACATCCAAACATAGTAACACTTGTCGGGAATCCTGGTATTTCTTATTCGGATCTTCTTATCCTGATACCAGGTTCTAGAGTCATTTCCATTTGATTTTTACGCTATTCATATTACGAAGGCCTAGACCCTTATCTATGACGTCACTTATGACATCATGGGTCTAGATGCTTATCTCTTATCTATGGCGCCATTCTGGCACCATATGATACCACTATTGCGT
>JBBPRK010001260.1:0-13631 GCA_038093075.1 Boletus patriciae | reverse complement strand
TCGTGCCGAGAGCGGAGGGGATGGATGCGGCAGTGCTCGAACAATTGATGGCGGCGAGTACGCTCTGAGAACGTCGACCGTGTCGTCGTTTGATGCGTGGCTAGCGTGGATTGTTGGGCACACGTCCGGGAAGACTGGACGTTCAAGTTGGCCACGCGAACAGGGCCACATTCTCGGCGATGTTATACCACGGCGACACTACGACAATGGTGATGGAGAACTTGTAAGAGAGGGGGGATGGTAGGGTGCCAGTCGGGTTGTTTACCGGCCTGATCTTTAGAGAAGGGCACTGTGTTCTGTCATGTTTTGTTATTGATTGTAATTGTACTGGGACGGGCGACTTGTATCCGTTGGAGTTTCGATCATGACGCATTGGGACTCAGATCTCCCCGCTATTCATTTTTTTGTGGGGCCAAAGGTCAGGATGTATCTTCGGATCTCTTTGTATCATGCTTTTCTGGCTCGACGAAAAATGTTCTCGGCTCATCGTGCGTCTATAGTGCGCGTCTCCCGAGGCGGATTGTCGCATCTTGCAACAGATTCAGGTCGTCATTACCGGGCTTGCCCCTGACGCTGAGTGGGAAAAATCAAATCAAATCAAATACTGGATGTAGTAACTTGGTCGAGTGAGATTGTACGAGACCCATCTGCCAATCTGCCAACTGACCATCCGCGCATTAGGCCATCGACCATCTCTGGCGTCGATCGGGTGGTGAGATGCAGAGATATGTATAGTCGCGCCATCTCTAGTTTTGGCGTTGCCACGTTCGGTATCTAGGTTTGCGTACAGCTACACGTGACCACTAGCGCAAAACATGACCTGATTTCTGGTTCACGACCCTTTTAAAAGTGGGTCGACAAGTTCGTTCAATCATTTTCCTCTCTCCTTTCCTTTGCTGTTCGTCCTTCTCTCTACCCGTGAGCTCTTTTTTTTTCGTTGACTTACACAATGACTGTACTGAGATGGAACCTCCCAGCAGGACATGTCGGCTAACGAGCAACCTGACGGACGTGTGGGACAGCGTATCGGCGACTACACCAAGTTCTGGGAAAAGGACCCCAACCAGGAGAGCGAGGCCAACAACGGAAACCGTCTCGGCAGCTACACGGATGTCGTCAACGGTTGGTTCTTTTTTTGTGTCCCATGCTATCCGTCCCAATATCGAACATCGTATTTATTCTTGTAGGTTACTATGACGGTGCAACCCAAGTGTACGAGTACGCTTGGGGCTCGTCCTTTCACTTCTCCCGCTTCAACAAGGGAGAAGGGTTCTACCAATCGCTCGCTCGTCACGAGCACTATCTCGCTGCGCAGATGCAGTTGAAGCCTGGCATGCGTGTGCTCGACGTCGGGTGCGGTGTTGGCGGCCCCGCACGCGAGATTGCTGCCTTTGCGGACGTAAACATTGTCGGTGTCAACAACAACGAGTTTCAGGTTCAGCGGGCGAGACGGTATACGAAACGTGCTGGCCTCGATAAGCAGGTCACGTTTGTCAAGGGCGACTTTATGAATTTGGTGGAGCAGTTTGGGGAGAATTCGTTTGATGCCGGTGGGTATTTCCTTAGTTCCATTGTGGGTGGGGTACTGAGGTGTTTGTTCAGTGTATGCCATCGAGGCTACTTGCCATGCACCCTCGTGGGAGGGTATTTACGGTCAGATTAACAAGGTCCTCAAGCCCGGAGGAGTTGTAAGTGTATTTCAATTCTCGTTCGCGGCACAAGCTCATCGTACGCATAGTTTGGTGTCTACGAGTGGTGTATGACCGACGCCTGGGACCCATCGATCCCCTCGCACAAGGAGCTCGCGCATCTCCTCGAGATTGGTAATGGTATTCCCGAGATGCGTCCGCTAAGAGATGCCCGCAAGGCATTCACCAACGTCGGGCTCAAGATTGAGCACGAGGAAGATCTTGCTGAGCGACCGGACGAAGTTCCATGGTATTACCCACTCGAGGGTGACCTCCGCAAAGCCCAGACGCCGTGGGATCTGGTCATGGTGTGGCGTACGAGCTGGAGTGGAAAAATTGTGACCCACACCGGACTTCGTTTCCTCGAGATGATCGGCCTCGTACCGAAAGGTACATGGGAAGTTTGTGAGACGCTCAAGATCGCGGGCGATGCGCTCGTCAAGGGTGGACAGACCAAGGTAAGAATTGTGTGTGGAGCGTAACACAATGACTGACGGTGCTTGACAGCTCTTTACGCCCATGTATCTGGTCATCTGCCGGAAGCCTTTGGAGGAGTGATTATATCCCTAGACAATTTGGACCTTACATGTACATTCACATTTAATGTAGGGCAACCACTAGTTCAAACCCTGTGCGTGCTAGGAAAGAGGAGCGGCGAATAATGTACCTCCCTTCCACGGAGAGAACACATCACTTTCACGGCTAGATTATAAGGGAGAAAATGGTATCATCTATGCTCTCGTTTCGATGGGTGATGTCGCTCTGAACGGAGAGACAGTATGCTGCTGTGCCGTTGTTTACGATGTTGGTATGGCCTAAGGTCTGGCCATTGAATGCGAATTGTCGTGCATCAAATACCGCCCAATGTATTCCTATCAGAATCGCTCCCTAGGTTCACTTATTATATACAGGGTGTCGGGCAGCGTTCGCGCATGGTGTCTTACAGCAGGAACGAAATACTACAAACTATAAAGTCTATGATGGTATATTACAACCGTCGTCACAATCACTCGCCAGACGTTGAACGAAATGGCCAAGAATTATCACACTGCCACCCCCAGGGTGTCCAGGGACAAATCCACATGTTTCAACGTCGGTATCAACGCCAGATACTCTGCCTGATCCTCCTCGGAAAACAACTGACCACCATAAAGCTTGAGTGTCTCAAGTGGACACCGCGACCGCGTCACAAACGCGCTAAACTCGTTCTGCCGCCACGTGCCCCGACCGATGCCCGTGATCTTGAGGTGCTTCAGTGCGGGTAGGGTGAGCACGCCCAGGAGACAGGGAATCCCATACAACACTTCCACGTCGAACGAACGGAGGTGGGAGTGCGTGACCACGCGCACGTTGCCTGCCTCCATAATGTATTGCGGGATGGACACGGAAGAAAGGACAAAGTCTTGGAGGTGCGGACAGAGTTCGAGGAGGGTGAGCACGAACAGCCCGTTGATCTCGCGGTTCAGCAAATACCGGGTACTGAGCGTGACCCGCAGCTGCGTGAGGTGCGTCCAGTAGGAGTTGAACGCGGACAGCACGCCCGCGCTGAACACGAACCCGTCGAGGGTGAGCCTACGCAGCCGCGGTGCAGGCTGGACCCTCGCGATATTTGCGTGTCCATGAATGTGGCCATTAAGCGTGAGATGCTCGAGGAGGGGGAGGTCCCCAAGCAACAGATCTGGCACAGTGTTACTGCGAAAGGTGACGTGGAGCCGTACGACCCGGCTGGTGTAGGGCTGCAGGAACTCCGTCACCTCGTGCTGCCACCCCGGGTAGTGGGACGGCTCACCCGTGTCGACAGCGAGCGAGAGCGGACAGCCCCTCGCGCGGGAAAGCCAGTGGTGATAAAAGACTAGGTCCTTAGGCTGCTGCGGCCCCAGAAATCGGCTCGGTCGTACCGAGAGCGAGCACCAGAGCCTCGGGGTCCCATGCGCCACCTCTCGCCACCCTCTGCAGACACGCATGAGCAACAACGGAGCGGCCCTTGCGTCCGGTTCGGTGAGCGTCTCGGGGGGCAAACACTGCACAAAAATCCCGCTCAGGATCTCCGGGGGTAAGCGCCGGATGCAGGAGACGAAGCCCTGATGGACTTGCACCGAGGCGAGGATCTGGTCGCGCCTGTCGAGTAACTGTTTGTGGACGCGCTCCACGATCAATTCTACGAAGGCGAGCTCGCTGGTGACGTCGTGGAGCTGGGCTTGGCGCTGATCGAGGATCTCGGTGATGGCGTGGACGTCTTGTCCGGACGCGGCGTAGTTGGTGTTACTGTACTTTGAGTAGGGCGTATCGAACTGTGCGTGTCCGAGTCGTCATTTAACACGCCCCCCCACCACGAGTCAGAGTGAGATGTCAACACAGGATCGTCGGCATTGAAAGCAAGGGAAAAGTACCTACGTTGGCACTTGGATCTGGGAGCTACAAATCAACGAAAGTCGAAAACACGAACAAGCACAGGGAATGGAAACAAGGAAGGGTTGACGTTAGACCCGACTACGGTGTGCACCGCAAACATCACGGTGGATACTCACCAGCACTTGAAGAAGCTCGTCGACCGACATGGCTGGATGTAGACTTGCAGAACTCCCGAAACTATTGTGGGTCTGCATGGTGTACTGCGTCTGCGGGGGAAGGGGAAGATTGGCACACAAGTTTAATGTGACCTTGGTCCATAGGGTTTGACCTTTTTGTGAGATTATCCCTTCTGATCCTAACACAACCAAACAGCCGCTAGTTGGCCCGAAAACTCCTAGTCTGGGTTTTCCACAAAGGTTCTAGCAACGCAAAACTTATTCTATGGCATATCGATTGCAGCACTGGGAGGTGTGAGTAATGCGCGATGGACCGCGCGATCCGGCGGGACTCCTGAGACGAATCTTGACAAACGTGAGTGGCCCCTTGTTCTTGTTGAGCCTTGAGGTGCTGGAAGCACATGTGCATAAGTTAATCTGTCGATAGGATATAACACACGATGTGTAAATGTGATTGAGTAAAGTCAATCTATCCGTGTACATATGATGCCGGGGAATACAATTGAGTAAAAGGTATGTAAGTATAGTCACCCCGAATATTCAATGACCTATGATAGATCTTGGTTCTTGGGATGCATAGAATGTGCCTGGGCATCATTTCAATCTCGCAAGTGTACCGGGTACGTCGGAACAGAGACACGTGCTAGCTTCGGCCCTAAACAGATCCACTTCCGAGATATCATTGTGCATCCTACAAAATTGCATAGGGCCCAAAGCCATCCACTGTCAGATGCCAGTACGGAAGATCGGTTCGACATTCGAAATATTGTTATCATAGTAAGAAACTTTCACGATCGCCTTTCACCCACAATTCTCCCCCCAGTGATCTTGTAAACAAGGTAACTATTTATGGTAGCAGACCTGCAATTTTGCAGTTATGCCTTGGCTCAACAGCAGGAAGGAATACCCTGTCACATTGATGAGTACATGTCGGCCGTCAATCAAGATCAGACTTACACTGCAGCAATCCACGGTAGGTCCATCGACATCCTCGGAAGGGAAGTCACGCTTTAAGTTCAACTCAGCTGGCAGGGCACTGACAACGGCGAGCGCAGCCAAACCAGAGAGGACAGCGAAGAGAGAGAAACGCATTGTGATCGAGTTGAGAGGTGGAAAACTGGGAGTAAGCTCGAGTGCTTGGTGGACTGAGGCAGCTAACAGGCACCCATTTATACCTTTCGGCGGGGTGGTCAATGCCCAGTATCGACTAACGGAGAAAGCATATTATTCGGATGCTTGAGCCGAACGCTGAATTTTCGTTCGAATTTTTGTGGGATAGTTCCGCTGGTATGCACTTAAAGTTAACGCCTTTCGACCAGCGACTGTACGTGAGGTGTAGAACAAAGAAAACAAAGTTCCGCCAGTATGTAGTTAAAGTTAATGCCTTTTGGCGTCGACCATTTGACCAGCAACCATACATGAGACGAGCCATTCACATTGACCTTCAAGTCAGTAGGGTTCTTCGCACTGCCCCGGGCCATAGATTCCTGGATACACTTACATACTAGTTATTGGATCCCTCATGAGATAGACACTCCCCGGTCATTGCTTTCAGGGAATGGGGACAGACTACCAGCATGCAGAAATAGTGTGTAATGTTATTGTTTGACAAGCCACATCAGGATTGTGATCACCAAACTTGTTCCGTGAGATATGTTAGCAAATTCACTTTTTTAGCCTACTTATGTGGAGTGCTAGTACTGGCCCGTATACAGATCCATTCGGAGATAAGTGCGTCGCTGGCGGATTTCGGTTAACGACGGCAATGGTGAGATGCTTTACTGTTTAGTTGGTCTGCAACTGATAATCACACATTTCTCTTCCTCACGGTGGCGTAACGAACAATTCCTCAGGGATATGCCGAAAGCATGTGGAGAGCGGTTAGACCTGAAAGTTGATACATCAGTCCGTCTGCTCGCATCAGAAACTGCGGAACTTACTCAACACAGCATAGTAAGTGGGGGGAAAATTTGCGGTCCCGATGTGACCGTACCCCAAGTTGATGGGAGTGTGCAATGGATCCTAGAGAACGATGAACGCGATCCCCCCCAGTAGAGGTTGAAGTGATTCTGGCACAGTAGAATATATCAGGAAGAAGCAGGCAATGCAACTCTCTGGGTCGCTTTCAGGTTCGACTTGCCCGTACAATGGATGTTGTGTGTGGGCTCGGATACTGAAGATGGGAGGCATTGATCCAAGGATTTCGAGCACGTGTCGGTGCTGCAGCATTCGCATGAGTCTGGATACACCCGATCATGATTAGAATTCCAAGTCCCGGTTCATATTATGGCATATAGCGACTTGGCTGTATCACTACCTTCTGATCTCGAAGTATTAGGTCCGAGCTGGGGAGACTAGCTGGTTTCCCGAGTGACTAAATACTTTCCCTATAACCGAAGAAAATCCTTCGAATCAAACTTGTGATTTCTTACCCGGCTTTCGCTCATTGACAAGAGCGCAGGCGAGGATCCAAGTCGTGTATCAAAAGGATGCATAGATCCCAAGGCACAGGGTGGCAGACAGAACAGACGGTCTGCAAACTCTGTTAGGACAAATGGGACTTGGAGAGGGGTCTCACATTGGCATTGGGCCATTACACGATTGTTATTCACTGACAAACGTTTACTTTCGGTTCTCCATTCAAGGCCCCTGTGATGCACCACAATGTAGAAACCCAGCGGGGTTTTTCCAGGGCCGAGAGCGCACATCTGCTGCCTGGATACCTACATTGTTATTAATAATCTTTGCGACTGTGTACTACTAGTGAGAAATGAATTTCATACTTGTGATAACCATTTTCCTGTTCTCGTCCATGTCAGTGTGTGTTGCGGGGCCTGGGGAAGAGGGCAAATCCTCTGGCTGGTCGGCACTGGGTTCAGGTTTTTCCTCGCCGTTTCACCGTTCTCGTCTGCTGTGTGCAATATAGAGCCTGAGGAAAAAAGGGTAACTCCTTTGGCTGGTTACGAGCCCAGGCTTTTCCTCGTTTCCTTCGGGTTGCTCCTGCTCTGTGCCGCTTCAGTGTTGGGGCAGAGACGCTGAACCAATATATTAGGATCGGAATTGTTTCCTACTAGTCGGGCCATCTGCAAATCACCCTTTTCGGGACAGTTACTACATCGGTTACAGTTACTTACAGCAGTGTTACAGCATGACAGCCGTCCAAATTCCAAGATATCATTGTGCATCCTACAAAATTGCATAGGGCCCAAAGCCATCCACCGTCAAATGCCACTGACAGTACGGAAGATCGGAATATTGTTATCATAGTAAGAAACTTTCACGATCGCCTTTCACCCGCAATTCTCCCCCCAGCGACCTTGTAAACAAGGTAACTATTTATGGTAGCAGACCTGCAATTTTTGCAGTTATGCCTTGGCTCAACAGCAGGAAGGAATACCCTGTCACATTGATGAGTACATGTCGGCCGTCAATCAAAGATCAGACTTACACTGCAGCAATCCACGGTAGGTCCATCGACATCCTCGGAAGGGAAGTCACGCTTTAAGTTCAACTCAGCTGGCAGGGCACTGACAACGACGAGCGCAGCCAAACCAGAGAGGACAGCGAAGAGAGAGAAACGCATTGTGATCGAGTTGAGAGGTGGAAAACTGGGAGTAAGCTCGAGTGCTTGGTGGACTGAGGCAGCTAACAGGTACCCATTTATACCTTTCGGCGGGGTGGTCAATGCACAGTATCGACTAACGGAGAAAGCATATTATTCGGGTGCTCGACCCGAACGCTGAATTTTTGTTCGAATTTTCGTGGAGTAGAACAAACAAAACAAAGTTCCGCCGGTACGTACCTAAAGTTAATGCCTTTTGGCTTCGACCGTTTGACCAACGACCGAACGTGAGCTGTAGAAGAAACAGAACAAAGTTCCGCCAGCACATGCTCAAAGTTAATGCCTTTTGGTGGTGACCATTTGACCGGCAACCGTACATGAGGCGAGCCATTCACATCGTCCTTCAAGTTAGATGGCTTCCTCGCTCTACCCATAAACTCTGGATGCACTGACATAGTTATTGGATCCCTTACGAAATGTGCACTCTCTGGTCGTCACTCGCAGGGAATGGGACGGAATGCAGAGATAGTGTATAACGTGATTAACAAGCCACATCAGCACTGTGATTAACCTTGTTTCGTGAGATATGTTGGCCAATTCAATTTTTTGGCCTACTTATGTGCAACGTAGGGGCGCACTGGTTTGTACAGATCCATATCCATTCGGAGATGGGTGCATCGCTGGCGGATTTCCGATAATGACGGCGACGGTGGAATGCTCTCATGCTTGATTGGTCTGCAACCGATAACCATACATTTCTCTTTCTCGCGGCGGCGTAACGAACAATTCAATTCCTCAGGGATATGCCGAAACCATCCTGAGAGCGGTCAGACCTGAAAGTTGATAGCATCAGCCCGTCTACTCGCCATCAGAAACTGCGGAAGTTACGTTTTTTCTTCAGACGCCATCATCGGCCGGTAACACATCATAGTAAGTGCGAGGTAGGACCGCAGTCCCAAGTTGACGAGGCCGCGCGAGGGATGATAATCCTAGTGTGCGATGAACGCTTGATATACCGATCCCCTCACGAAGTCTTCGACATCCTGGACAAGTTATCCTTGATAACGTGAGGATTACCGCCAAACAAATGGTAAGGGAGGTGATTCTAGCACAGTAGAATATATCAGGAAGAAGCAGGCAATGCAACCGCCTCGGTCGCGTTAAATTCCGATTTGCCCGCATGGATGTCGTGTTTGCGCTCGGGTACCGAAGATGGGAGGCATTGATGCAAGCATTTCGAGTTTGGGCCGATGCCAGCGTTCGCATGAGTCCGGATTACGACTAGAACCTCCCAAGCACCGGTTGATATTATGACATTAACGGCGTGACTGTATCAGCACGATTATCTTCTGATCTCGTAGTATTAGGTCTGACCTGGGGAGACTAGCTGATTTCCTGAGTGACTAAACACTTTCCCTATAGCCGAAGATAGTCCTTCAAATCAAACGGGAACTTACCCGTGATTTCTTACCCGATTTTTGCTGGTTGACCGCGCGGGCGAGGATCCGAGTCGTGTATCAGAAGGATGCATAGATCCCAAGGCGGAGGGTGGCAGACAGGTCTGCGAACTCTGTTAGGACAAATGGAAGTAAATCTCACATTGGGATCGACCCAGTTGCATGATATTGTTATTCACTGACGAACGTTTATTTTCGGTTCTCTATTCAAGGCCACTGTGATGTGAAACCCGGCGGGGATTTGTCCAAGGCCGACAGCGACACCTGCTCCAGGGCACCTACGTTGTCATCAGTAATCTTTTCAACTGTACAGAGAAATAAATTCCACACTTGTAATAACTGTTTCCTCGTTCTCGTCCGTGTGCATTGCGGGGCCTGGCCAAGAGGACGAATCCTCTGGTAGCTCGGCGCTGGATCCATGGCTTTCCTCGATTCCTTGCTCCTGCTTCGCATTGAAGTCAGAGACGCCGGACGCCAGTGAGCTGTCTTGCTGGGTGGGTCAATCCGTAGACTAGAACAAGGTTTGGATTTCCACAGTCGGCACTAGATATCGTTGGTCCTAATTGTGGTCTAGCGCTTAAACGCCGTCCCATCGTTATTTAGAGCGGAAAACCGAGATGTTCGAAGTGAGGGAGGTGCGTGGCGGTGGAGCGCCCTTAAATGCATGCTCCCCGTAGCGCCTCATGGACCTTGACGTGAAATAACAACAGTTTTAACAACAGTTCCGCATAGACAGACCGATACGTTGATAATTAAGGCTTCAGCCCGACTCTGCGTACAGCTTGTGCACCTTACCAATCATCAGAATGGGCCCGGTATATACTAACTCACTGTTAGACGCAAGATAGGAAGGGATGGGAGGCAGCGCGAAGGGTTGTCCGGCTCTGTCTACTATCCTGGGAGGACTGTTACCACGCAGGTCGAGCGAGGTGTCGGACTCGGTGTGCCGGACATGAGGAAGGCTGACTCGGGTGTGGACCATGTGGCGGGTGACAAACCGAATGTGAGCCGTATTATCAGAGGCTGGTGAGCGTACGGGTGGCTTATAGAACCGCCATCAAGCTGTAAGTACATGAGTATTGAAAATTTTCGTTCACCACCGGTTCACTTACAACAATGGTCACCACAATGCTCTACTTTTTTCGATGGGGCGAGTTTGCACTAGGTGATTTTCTCGGAAGCATCCCATTGCAATGCATCTGAGGCATATATGCCGTCGATAATGAGGTTTCATTGCGATCGAAAGCGAGAATGGATTCCCATGAAGAAGATACAGGTCCTGAGTCACAGAGAATTGGTCAGAGAGATAGGTAGATAGGAGGTCGAGAGCTGGTGAACTGGGCCATGTAAGCAGTCATCAAGATTACATGGCCTCGCATGTCCCTCGCCCAATTCATTGCACGGGTTCAGTGCGGAGTGAACCGACGGGGTCGTATCAAATGCACCCCTCACTCGGAGGACACGGCAGCACTTGCGCGAGCCAGCTCGGACCGACAGCGCGAACGGTGCTGAGAGAAAACGCCGTCTTGCGCAGCTTGCGGAAGAAAAGCGGCCACCTGGGAACCTGACAAAATCATCCCTGTCCTTGTTGTTCTCGAACCTCGCTGTTGCTTGAGATCTGGCATCGAGTTTGTTTCGATCCAAACGTCTCGAGAGCAAAGGATTTGCCCTCGCGAAAGGACGAGAAGCAGGACTCGGAGAATATGGAATCCGATCTTTCGGGAGTTACCGGAAAAGGCAAGAGATCCTTGTGGCTGGGGTGAGGCTCCCGTTGAAATGATCCAGACGATGGAAGGGGATCCCAGGGTAAGCAAACCCAGGTTGCCCAAGGTGTACACGGAAGAACAGCTCGTATTTCTCCGGAGCCACATCGGCGGATTCGAGACGCGGACGAGGGGCCACGTCAGGGGCGACGCTAAGAAATTTGCACTCGACCGCGCCAGCGAGTTTCTCGTTCGGTTCGGTCTCCCCCCGGATCTCCAAGGGGTCGACGAGGCTGAACCGCGATTCCGCGAGGTGGGTGCGCGCGTATCCCGTCTCCGTCCGCTGAACCCTCCCCCAGCAAATATACAACTGGTACAAGAACACCGTCGGGCGCGCGAGGCGGAAGCTCGAGGGTCGTACGCGGCCCAAGAAGCTCTCCGACAAAGGTGCGTCGTGTCCAGCTCATTCTGGCAGTCGCTCACCCGTCTGCGCCAGCGTCGAACTCGTCGGGCAGCCTCACGTGGAGTCCAACCCTCGCAACGTCCTTTGCCTCGCCCTCTGATGTACCCGACGCGCCCGGTCCAAGCTCGCACACGCACGCACGTACGCACTCGCATGCCCAGCAACAACCACAACAGCCACAACAACCCCAGCAGCAGCAGCAGCAACCACAGCCAGGCCCATCCAACCAGCAGCTCCAATTCACTTTTCAAACCGCCCTGCCCGTCCCGGTACAGGTCCCCTCCCCGACCACGATCATCAACGTGACCCCCTCGGCACTCCGCGACGCATTCGTCACGCACGCCATCGACACACGCACCCTCTCGTCCCTCATCCAGTCTTTCGTCCTCGCCCATCCGTCCGCGACCCCATTGACGCCCGTCATACACGCCCTCTTTGACGCGGCGACGTCCCTCCTCGCTTCCTCGACATCCACCTCGGCGTCCGCGTCGAATTCCGCGTCCACGTCGGGAACGCACGCTCGCACCGACGTCCTCTTTGCCCTCCTCCGCCGCTTCCTCGACGCGTGTGCGTTTTTCCCAAACTCCCTCGTCCACGCGGACGTCTCCGGCCCGCTTGCCGGCCCTCGTGCCCTCCAAACCGCCCTCCGCAAGTCCTCCGTCTGGGCGCCCATCAACAGCAACAGCACGGGCGTAGGCGGACCGACCGGCTCGCTTTCGGACGAGATGGAGCGGATCAAGGTGGACAGACAACGCCGCAAGGATCACGTGCATTGGGCGCAGGTCCACGCAGCCGCGATCGAGCTTGGGATCGTCGGGGGTGTCGGGGGCGCCGGCCCTAGTCCTGGCGTCGTCGGCACTGCTGCTACCGCCGTCAGCGTAGGCGTGACCGTGAGCGCAAACGGGAACACGGCCTACCACCACCGTCCCCCCCAAGACCTCGCGTACGCGTCCTCGGCGAGCGTGACCGTGACCGTGACGGATACGTTTTCGGAGATGATGGCGCGCGATGCGGTGTGGGAAGCCGACGAGGTCGAGTGGGTCGCGGGGATCATCGTGTTGAGGGCCATCATCCGCACGGGCGGGATGGGTCGCAAGGCCGAGTGGGAGCAGCTGTTGGGGGCGTATGAGCGACGGTGGAAGGAGATCAAGGACGAGGCGAGGCAGGCGCTCGTGACGGTCCGTTTTACTTTCTTTGCGCCCGCGTCGTGCTGACGGCGCGTTGATAGGAGGTGTTGCTCGGCGCGAGGGACGATCTCGCGCGCTTGGGCGAGACCTAGCGTCAGGTTTTGTGGACATGTATCATCAAGAGCGTGCTCGGTCTGGTTACTGACACATCTTTTCGGCAAAAGGGGGCTCGTCGATTCATCGTGTAATAGCAATTATCAACATGTACTCGTGCGACCTCGTGTATTATGCAGCTGTTGTGAACCTATTTGACTTTTTTCCATCGCCTAGTCTGTCGTTGCCATCAAAAACAAAAACCGAAAAGAAAAGAGGAAAACTTGTGCGGTGGTGGTACAGTGAATGCGTCGTTGGGATGTAAAAAGGAAAGCATGAACACAAGCAAAAGAAAAGTGAATGGGGTGGATGATGATTGATCAACGTTTTGGTCGCTTGGGATCGTTGCCCTCGCTCGTGTCCGACAGGCGGCGCGTGCTGGCATTCTGCTGCTGCTGCTGCTGTTGTTGCTGCCTCTGAGCGAGACCCATGCCTTGCATCGGTGGACGCGATGACGCCCCAGCCCTGAGACAATGACACGCGCTGAGCCAACACGAAAAAACCAAAACCGAAACACGCACTGCATCACGTCCGCACTGCGCTTCAGCGCGTTCATCGATCCGGTGGCGTGCGCGGTGCCCGACGTCGTCCGGACGCATGCAGGTAGGACCGGTTTTGGGGTGTGCTGCATGGGCAGCGGTTTCTGTCCGCAAAAACAATAAAATGAAATCGTAGAGGAGCGGGAAATGGCGCATATAGGCAGGTGTTGTGGTCAGCGATGCGTGAATCATGTTCGAGAAAGAAGAAAGACGTACCATGCCAGGCGGGAAATGGAACCCACCCATCGAGGTTCGCGCCGAGGGACCTACGCGCGCACTTGATGTGCTCGACGTGCTCGACGTCGACGCAGACGCAGTGTTTGATGGCCCACCTCGAAGCTGTGGTTGCCCTCCGCTCGCGCTCGCCTTGGGTTCGGTATTGGCAGAGGTCGAGGGTGGTTTCGCAGCTGG
>JBBPRK010001259.1:0-13635 GCA_038093075.1 Boletus patriciae | reverse complement strand
CCGCATCACATGCGAAATCCTCATCTATCTCGCGCTCTCCGCCCATCCTTGATCCGCGGGTCCGGCGACACAGACTCGGATACAATCTCAGTCCACTCTCTTCGCGCTTCGGTCCTCTCGCGCACCATTCCTGCTTTGAAATCACGGGACGGGAACCTTGCAAGCTCTGGGAGTTCGATACGCAGCGTTGCGCGGAGCACGGCGACCCTCACACCATCTGGTTCAACGAGGGTGCGCCACCACAGCACAACGTCTCGTGCGAGCGAACGACCCGACTCCAAGCTCACACCCGACTCTGCGAGCGTCACGAGCGTACGAACCGGAGCGACGGACAAGGCTCGCCATGTGGTCGGCCATCGGAGGTCGCCGTCAGTGAACACGACGTCTACGCGTCTATCGAGCATAAACGATCGTGACTCGCGCGTGGATGGCGATGGGGATGACGACCCTGACAGCACTTCGACACCGACTGCCTCGCTCAGGACCTCTCCCAACGGGCGACCCACTCTGTCCAAGCTCATCACCAACAGCGCATCGTCCATGCGCTCCTCGGGCTCGACGCCCAGGCAACCCACGCACTCCGTCCGCCCGCGACACTCTGCCGTCCGTCCCCCCCATCACGCATCCCATCACGGCACAAACGGCCTGTCCACCCTTCGTATACCCTCTTCCACGCCCCGTCCAAACTCGAGTCTGTCCTCTGCGACGTCCGACAGCACGTTCCGCACCGCGCCGTCGGAGCTCACGCCGATGTCGGCTGGGTCTGGGCAAGACTGCCGGCGTCATCGAAAAGAGTGCGAGTCAGAAATCCTCGCCGTCGCCCTCGCCGCGCATCGGGCGTGTCGAGATTGGGAGAGAGAAGGACAAGGAGAAGGACCGAGGCCTAAAGACGGATGTGGACAAGGAGAATGCGCCGACGCCGTCGGTTCCGCCGGTCGAGCTGCCAGAGGACGACGACGACATGGAGACGACGTTGCACACCGTGTACACCGCGCCGCGTCTCCCTCCCTCTCCACCAACCAGGGAAGCATCCTCTGTCTCCCCCAGCAAATATCCCCCGCCCTCTTCGCCAACAAGCTCGAGTATCTCTACACGGGTTTGTTGTATGCAAGCATGCGCGGATATTTTCTTATTTCGATCCCTGTTCCGTTTCTGACGGCGTCTACGGTGTACGCAAACTCGTTGCTCGCCACGCGCGTTTCGAGTCTGTTTGTCATGTTATGCGTGCCACCAATTGTTACCAGGCTAAACTCACGTAAACAGCTTGAACACGAACGACAACGTAGCGCCTCTTCGGTCCTTCCTGCAGGGGCCCCCCGATTCCCCAGTTTACCACGGAAAATGGTGGGTGGGTTCTCGGTGAGTCGATCCGACGTTGTTGCCATGCGTCGAATCCGACCGTTTGTGTAGTCGCGCAATGGCCTCCCTACGGCTACCAAGGTACGTGTCCATGTCCCTTGCCTGGAACTGACGTGGTCGGGCCAGGCGCGTTCTTTGTTTGATCCAGATACACTTATCCCCGATCCGTGAACCAGCTCGAAATCACTGTGGAGCAAACGGTCGGATTTGGGGGCGACAAGCCCTCGCCACCAGAGAGCTTCAAGCACCGGATTGAAACCCAGCTCGAATGATCTACATCTTGGCATCGTCTCGATTCCGTCTTTCGCATTATATTCTATGCGTTACTTGTTCTTAGGCTTGTACTCGTTGTGCTCTTTCTTGCACAGTCTAAGTTCTCACGAATCACTGTACGAATGACATCCATTCTTCCAAATGTTGCAAAACCATCGTAACGATTGAATGACTGGGTCCTTGACCGACCTCCAAAATTGAAGACGAACCCACTGAAAATCACCAACGTAAATATCACTGTACGTCCTCTGTCAAGATCAACCCAAAGTAACTCTTCACGCCTTCGATGCCCACGACGATGACACCTACCACACCGTCTGGCCGCGCGATCAATCTTCCATGTGTTCGCTATCTCGTAGGACCTGCGTCGTGGCGCGTGATCCTCCCTCTCAACGACGTCCATGTCACGATGTTGGCCCTTCAAAGTCTTTCTCTCTTAATAACTGCCCTTGCAGAATTTTGCCCATGTGCGTGTGTGCGAATGGTCGTCCTCTGCTTCGAATAGCAAGTAGTGCCATCACGGAAGGCAGCGGTGAACCCGAGAACGTGATTTCCGTCTCTTTGAAACTACCAGGGATGTTGAACAGGTTCCGCCGGATCGGTATATCCTTTGCCGCGCTAGTAGGTACGTCGAGGAAACGGCATAGCCGGAGGTATGATTCGTAGTCTCTGAGATAGAGCTGCCCCGCGAACACGTTCAGCTGGTCGATCAGATCCCAGGGTGGAGTCCAGTCTGAGGGCAAAGGAGGGATGGAATAAAGTCTGAGATCGTCCGATGGTTTCATGCGTTGCGATGTGCGGGGTGCGTACACATGAAGGTGGACGTATTCGCTCGCCCTGATATCGGGCATCAGGCGGTCGGCTTCAAATGGGCTCAACAGAACGAGTACTTGGTCGCGCTCATTTTTACGGGAGAGAATCCACTGAACGGGTCGAAGATATTGGTCCATGGTCCCTCGAGTAGACTCAGGCTCGATCGTCCTGCAGAAGTCCGCCGTCGCCCCAGGCCCGGATCGTCTACGAGATACTCCACGGCCTCTACCACGCCTGTCTCGAGTTTGACGAATACGAGCGGATCACCAATGCCAAGTGGGGCATCGGTGGGTGTCGCTGCCGCCAGTGTGCGCGCAGAGTCCCACGCGTCCTCGAATTCGCCCTCTCCGACGACATTGCCAACAACTACCTCGAGCGCGGCGCCCGACGCGCGCTCGTCGGTCTCTTTGGCGAAGGCTGGTGCAACTCGGAATTCGCCGCTCTACCCCAGAAAATACGCGATAGCGTCGTCAAGGGCGTCGGTAAACGCACCACGCCCACCAACGTGTTCCCGCTCTTGTTCGCCGCGCAGCACGCCACGAAAAAGTTGGGTGCTGCCATCGATGCGTGGGCAGATGTGACCAGGGAGATGGTATCGACCGCGCAAAAAACGATCGACGAGTGTTTGGTCAAGGAAAGCGAAATATGCTTCGAGCAAGCGGAATGGGTCGAGATGCCCGAAGGCGATGGGGTTGGGTTTGAAGATGGCGAGAGGGTGGGCTGGGTCATGGAGGCGCTCAAGAGAGGCATGAGCGAACGCTATGCCGCGACCGTCTATCAGGTGCGTCCGTTGACCTTGATGTTGACGGTTCTTGACGATTTTCCACCACAGACGCTCGTGTCCAGCATACTGCTCCGCCCGCATGCTACAGAAACAGAGTCGACGATGCTCTCCCAGACGTCACCGATCCGCGCACAGATGGAAGAAGCCCGGGTCGATTTGGTGAGATGGATCAGGAAACGGTGGATGGGGGTACGCCAGGAAGGTGGCTTTGACGCTCTCGAGGGGTGGTCAATCAAAGAAATCTCGCAAGGTGCGACTTCGCCTCGCGTGTTCATTGAACCTTTTTCATCCTTCATTTCCCAGAGATCGAAGTTCCCGTCGAAGATCTGATCTCTCCTGCACCGTATCACATGCGAAATCCTCATCTATCTCGCGCTCTCCGCCCATCCTTGATCCGCGGGTCCGGCGACACAGACTCGGATACAATCTCGGTCCACTCTCTTCGCGCTTCGGTCCTCTCGCGCACCATTCCTGCTTTAAAATCGCACGGTCAGGGCAGGGACGGGAACCTTGCAAGCTCCGGGAGTTCGATACGCAGTGTTGCGCGGAGCACGGCGACCCTCACACCATCTGGTTCAACGAGGGTGCGCCACCACAGCACAACGTCTCGTGCGAGCGAACGACCCGACTCCAAGCTCACGCCCGACTCTGCGAGCGTCACGAGCGTACGAACTGGTACGACGGACAAGGCTCGCCATGTAGTCGGCCATCGGAGGTCGCCGTCAATGAACACGACTTCGACACGTTTATCAAGCATAAATGATCGCGACTCGCGCGTGGATGGCGATGGGGATGACGACCCTGACAGCACTTCGACACCGACTGCCTCGCTCAGGACCTCTCCCAACGGGCGACCCACTCTGTCCAAACTCATCACCAACAGCGCATCGTCCATGCGCTCCTCGGGCTCGACGCCCAGGCAACCCACGCATTCGGTCCGCCCGCGACACTCTGCCGTCCGTCCCACTTCGCCACCCTGACATCCCCTCACACCCCTCATAGACCCTTGACCCTCCCCCCCTCGCGCCATCTCGCTCACCATAGCACGCACGCCATCGCCAGCGTGCTCTCACCCACTGGCATTCCCCCTTACCCGCCCACACCCCCCACTTTTACGTGCACGCGACCGCGTGTGCTTATCGCATGTAAAAAAACACGCACGCACACCACCTATGACCCGCGCACTTTCTCGCTTGGATTTTCGACATGCATACAAGTACAAGTGCTTCTTCCCCGCCTTTTGTACCCACAGTAGTCACTGTATAGTATTGTAACAAATGAATTACATTTTGTAAACAAAATTACCATGACCATCTCGAAAGGGTCATGAGATGGTCAGGAGAACCCCAGGACGCGGAAAATGCGCGCCCCATTTCGAGAGGGTGAGACGAGGGTCGCGGGAGGGCAAGCAGACGGTCTCGAGCTCATCCAACAGCGCTGACAAGCGTGGGAAAACCGCGGTAGTATTGCGCCCGATGCAGCCAATGCAGTGTCACACAGACAACAATCATCCCAAGAGTTGTATGGATGGTTGCATTAAAATGCTAAAACAGTACAGTAACTATTTTGGAAATAAGCCTGGAACCATCAGGGATGGATGACCTCTGGGGTCCATTCCGTCCTACAAAAAAACCCCCCCCCAAGGCCGTGGGAGCATCCCGAAACTGGTGCCAAGGGTGACTACAGTCATTTGAACGTTCAAGCTCTTGTGCTTGTTAGACATGCCTTTACCCCCAGTCACATCAATGATATCAACCACACTACGTCAGTGTTCTGGATCTGTGCTGTATCATGTACAAACCTGTTGTTGATGGAGATTGTCTCCTTGACATCCATCAAAATCCCTCCTTTTGCTTGGATGATGGGCTGCAAGAGCTTGCAGCTCACATGCCGTTGGTGTTCCTCTGAATGAAAAATCCCTTTAGCATGCTTGGTGAGAGAGAGAAACAGTGCACAATTAGCTGTGGGTGATGACATCAGATTGTTGCATAGGAGTCCAATGGAATAATGACACGATGTGGTCATGTGATCAGATCACATGTGTGTCAAAAAGTGAGACAAGGAAAGACCTTGCAAGCAAGGTAATATTGTGAGATGGTGAATGCAAGAGGTGACTTAGAACTCGGACAGATAAGCCCTTTGTGGGGGCCAGGGACAGAGATTCAATTATTAATCCCCTTCTACTACCTCACCCTTTATACTACGAGGATATGTCTCAAAGCCCTTGCAAGCTCTTGTCCATGCTGGTGAGGCCGAGCTTGGTTTGCTCATATTTGTACTAATGGACAGTCTTTGCATTCCAACAAAGTATAATCACAAGTGTCGTGTAGATCATCAAGAGGTAACTGAGACTCATCAAGCAGACAGGGCACAATGCAAGGAATTTTGTCAATGAACCTGAAAATATTCAGTTGTAGTTCTATTCAATGCAGAGTCAACACTTACATTCGGAAATGCACAGGGTGTGTTGGATGAAGAGAGTTGATGAGCCATTGCAACTGTACAGTTATTATGTAATGTTTCCCACAGGTAACCTTAAATCCTGTCGATACAAGAACCCCATGGGAGTCGGGGATGACCACGGCGCATCCTTCTTTCCATCAGTCTGACACCTAAGCAGATGTTTGACAACCTACGCGAGAGATCAAGGAAGGGTGAGTACATGGGCAGGACAATTGAAAGGATGATACTGACTGGAACACAAGAGTCGAGTCGGAGGGAAAACCGACCTCCCGCCAGTACCAGTGACCAAAAAGAAGCAAAACCGATCGAAATCGATGGTCGAGGTGTCATATGGTCAGTTGTGTTCCTCGCCGATGGGAAGCAAGCCGTCAGCGGTGGTACGGAAGAGAAGATTCGATGTTGGCGGGTAGAAGATGGCAAGGAGGTAGGGACGCCGATGGATGCGGGGAGTTCTGTTTTCAACACCGCAGTGTCACAAGACGGCAAGTGGGTCGTGAGCGGGACGGCTAGTGGCTTCGTGACGGTGTGGAATGCGGAGAGTCACTCCAAAGTGACCGAGCTGAAAGCGCACAACCGAGGGGTGTGTGCAGTCGACGTCTCGCCGGATGGGACGACAATCGCGACCGGATCGAGAGACAATACCCTCTGCATTTGGTCGCTCTCCACCGGCAGGCGACTGCTCAAGCCCTTGGAACACGACAACTGGGTCGTCGCGGTCAGGTTTTCACCAAATGGAGGCCTCGCTGCCACAGCCACATGGGACCGTGACGTTCGGGTCTATGATCGACTTGACCAGAACGGCCGCCTCCTCGTCGTGTTCCCAGTCCAAGTCAACTCAACTTCGAATCAGTCCCTCGCCTGGGCCAGCGATAACAAACGACTCTTTGCCTTGTCTCGCGATGGCAACGTCCACTGTCTCGACGTGTCCACCGGATCGACGCTCTCGCAATGGTCCATTCACAGTAGCGACAATCCAAGGTGCATTTCACTGGCAAGCAACGGCACGTTCATCGCAGTCTGCGCTAATTCGTCGGCATCATTCTGGAACACTACGACGCAGGAGCAAATCGGGTCTGTCATCGAGCACACTCATGACATTGGGTCCATGGCTATCTCAACCGACTACCACCTTGCGACCGCCGCAGGTGATAGAATGACCGTCCTCAATCTCTGCGATGTGCTTCCCTCCCCATACTTCGACGATGTAAGTACTTGTTTCAAAGCCCACTGCACGAGCTGGCTTCCTCATTACAACATACCTTTTTGGGGGGGCTGCGACAGCTGCTCCGTGAGCAGGAAATTGCTCGCATGAGGGTTGAGGCGGCCCATCCCGAGGAGACAAAAAAATCCCGTACACAGGAGACCTCAAGTGCGTTGGTTAGTTCCTTGACTGATTTCATTGACATCCGCGCCCATTTAGGCAGCAAAATCGCGCACCTCGAGAGAACCGTCCAAGAACTCCGTAACCAGCTTGCTACCTTCCAGCGCGCGCCCAATCAAGAAAAGGATATCCTCAACGAAACTATCAATTCCCTTCGCGGGGAGCACCAAAGTTCAAGTGCGTCTATCGCCCTGACTCGAGCCTCACTGACATCCGAGTTCGTCAGACAACAAAATCGCCGATCTCGAACAAACAAACCAGGAACTCAACGTTCAACTTGCCGAGTCCCATTCCAAAGTTGACAGTCTCATCCGGGTCATCCGCGCGCACGAGCAGAAGCATCAATGTGAATCCCTGTATGCTCAAGGTCGCATATATGATGCTGCAGCGTCTCTTCCCGAGATTGCGAATACCATAAACGACGATATGAGTGGTGACAAGTTCATCTTTGACTGGCTTGTTGGTGAGGTTCGGTGCCGCGCAGTAGGATAGTGCATTTAATACCCACCTTCAGAGTTTACACGCCGATGCGTCGCGACACTGGAAAGGATTGGAGACGAGGCATCAAACATCAAGAAAGATGACAAAGCGGTTGCGGCCTACTCTACTGCATTGTTGCTCGGCCTCTCCTCCCCGAACACTATATTGATCAAGTGGGCGAGCAAGATGTTGATTCGTGGTTCAGCAGATGAAGCATTGAGTGCCGCAGCCAAGGTATGCTCTCCGTAATGGTTCGAATATGGGTGACACTCTCGATTTAGTTCAAGGTTCCGAGGTTTCTCGTTTACCGCGTCATTTGCGACCTTCTAGAAGGGGATGGTGGCCTTACGGAGGCGATCGCGTGTTTTCAACAAATGCAGAAAGAGCTACCAGGGTACACGAGTACCCACGATGAGCGAGCGCAGTGGGAACTCGGTAAGGGGTTCCGACTGGACGTCGCCGGGGCTAATTCAACGATCTCCTTCAGATTTTCGAGGACGCTGTGTCGAGAAGCTAGAGAAGCTGGGCGACACTGCGAAGGACTCTAAGAAACACGACGAGGCCGTTGGATACTACTCGAATGCACTGTCACTCGACCCGATCCATGTGAATGCCATTTTGCTTAAGCACAGCAATGAGGTATGGATTGTATTTCACGTCACATCAAATGGATTTCGGTGATTCATACGTACAACCCAGGTCATCGAACTCGACCCGTCGTCCCATAGAGGGTATGAGGGGAAGCATGCTGCATTGCATGGCATGGGGCGTTATAGCGAAGCGTTTCAGGCGTTCAGGGTGATGCTCGACAAGGTGGAAAAATCTCCAGATCCACAAATTCGCGGTAAGTTATTTTGTCAATATTGCAGAGAAACAGACATTTTGATTGGTTTCGGACAGAGCTTCGTCATCAGTATTTCGACGCAACGGTCACGATTCAAAATGCCGTCCAACAGACTGTCCGCCACATGCCACGTGTGCTCATCGACACCGTCACCGGACGTCTCTACGGCAAAACACAGCAAGCAGCAGCTTTCGAGGAGCTCTCGATCTACGACGAGCTGCGATCTTCAATGACTTTCCAGCTCGACCGGGCACGTATTCAGATAGAAGCGAGGAAGTTCTACCGATACGTGATGCTCTCGCACAGGTGGCAACCCAACGAACCGACATTCCAGATGGTTCAGAATATCTCGATATATGGGCTACCTGCGTCTCCCGCGAACAACAAACTGTTGAAATTCTGTGAGCTCGCGAGCTCTCTCTGTTTCCGGTGGGCATGGAGCGACACTTGCTGTGTGAACCAGCTCGACAAGGGGGTCCAGCAAGAATCCCTGGTCGCCATGTTCAGGTGGTACCGCGGGGCGTCCCTCACGGTCGTCCACCTTCTCGGTGTCCTGTCGGAATCACAGGAGCTTGGCTGTCTTTGGAGGAGTATCTGGAACACTCGCGGGTGGACATACCAAGAATACATTGCTTCGAAGATTGTCCAATTCTACACGGAAGACTGGCAGTTGTATCTCGGCTTGGACATCTTCAACCATAAGGAATCACCCTTAATCCTTTCGGAGATGGAACGGGCAATGAGTTTCGCCACACAGGAGCTGGCCACCCTTCGCCCAGGCTTAGACAAGGCGCGCGAGAAGCTCTATTTAGCTTCTATGCGTCAGACGACGCGGGAGGAAGATATTGCGTACTCGTTGTTCGGCATCTTCAATGTTGCCATCCCAGTCATATATGGCGAGGGCAACCGTGCAGTCGGTCGACTCCTGGAACATATTCTGACAGGTTCTGCCAACGTCGCGATTCTCGCTTGGACTGGGCGCGCGGGTAGCTACAATAGTTGCCTGCCAATCGACCTCACTGTCTACAACCAACTTGTGCCGCCACATGTTCCACAACCCATCGAGACGACTGAGATGCACAGCATGGTCAGGGCATTGCGTTCATCCTTGCCTGACCTCTCCCTGGCCGTGACGCTGCATGACCGGCTGAACAAACTTCCCTCCCCATTCGTTGCCGCCAGTCGACTGCGACTTGCCGGCATTGTTTTTCCAGTTACCGAACTTGTCCGTACATCGGAATCACCGGCTGATTCCGACCCCCACATTTATCGTGCGACGACCGCCGCGTTCGGGGACGTCGAGATCAAGACCATGGACAACCTCTCTGGGATGGAAGATTGTCTCCTCATCCATCCCTGGATCAGTCCCCTGCTCGACCAAAACTTCTCTCGCCGCACTGCTGTGTTTGACGATACCGCGCGCGCGCTGCGGCTCGTCGCTCGTCTCATGCAGCCGTTTGGTGCGCTGTTACTCACACCGCTGTCACGTTTACAGTATAGACGGGTTGCGACAGATAGTTTGATCATGGTCCGGGTTCCCGAGGAGATTTCGTTGAATGAATTGATAGATGGCATCTGTACGATCGACATAGAGTAGATGTAGATCGATGACTATTTTCACAACGTACTACGCTTAGTTCATCCGTATTCCACACCGTCACTTTCGCTCACTCGCCTTGCGCCAGGTAACGGCACCAAGAACAATATTTTTTTCGTTAACGATCCCCTCCCTTCTGGCCATCACCCGCCAACGTTGAATCACCCCTTCCACCGCCGACGATGCGCTTCCCATTAACGGGGAACGTGTTAGCTTTGACAGCACCGTTCGGAATGCTTCAGCAGCTTCCGCATAATATTTCGCTCCCTGTCATCCCGCATGCCTGCTCTCGCAACGTCGATGAGATGATGGGTCGAGGTTAACAACTTGCGTGCTCCGTTATCAAGTCCGATACCATGTGTGGTACGAACCTTGAAGCTTGAAGCTTCATCCAGAGCTCCTTCGACCTCGCTCCGTTTGAGGAGGATCTCCGTCAGAGAGCCTCTCTACCCTCTCTATGCATCGTCGTTGAAAACCTAGATGTGATGGTTAACCAAGCATTACTGTGTGCCAAACGCGACTACTCACCCAGCTCCAGTGCTGGTACACTCTGCGCCTATCGGAAACATCTGATGACTCCGTGAGACGTCGAGAACATTGCAAATCACCCGGTAGATGATAAACCTCGGAAGTTGAATTGAACCACAAGAAGGTCGGCGTCAAGCTCCGGATTATCATGTAACTCATACCTTGGCAGCGGTACTCAATGCCTGAGCCATGAATCAACATCGTGCTTGCCCACTTGACTGGTACAGTATTCGGAGTCTGGGGACCGAGGACGCGAGTATGATAGGCTGCAAGCGTCATGTCTTGAGCTCGACGCCGCATCTCCATTTCATTCTAGCCTCGATACACATCGCCTCGTGAACTCTGGTGACATGGATTGTATGCTTTGCGTTGGGGGTCGGGAAACTCGGTGGGGGGTTGCTGGACGTAAATTTCAACGAAACGCAAGCGAGGGTGGCAATGGACACATTCGAGATCTTGTCTGGCCTATCCTTTTCCTGATTCGCCGCGCGTTGCGATGGTCAAGGAGTTCTTGGACAGTTTTCCCAAGACGCGCGATTTTACTGTCCAATGAGCGTTGGATGTCAATGACACGCGAGTCAGGGTGCAAATGAACGTACTTGGATGCTTGTCCTGTTCGCGAAGGGGCCTTTTCGAGGTCAACTTCCTCAACCTTTGTATGCTAGCTTTCCCACTTGCGGGTGGATCTGCGACGTCGACAGAGTGATCAGAGTTTTACATGCAGGTACATCATGAGAGTAAGGTGAGGGAAGGATGTCACAGAGCCCCCGAAGTGTTGCCTCCGCCCATCGCAAGGTCGTAGTTTTTTGAGGGATAGCTATGGACCGGATTTCTTGAGCGTGCTCAATGACGGATACGATTGACTTGTGTGTCGTAGTGTCCCAGAATGAGACCGTTGAATTAGCGGAGGCTGTTATGAACGTGCCGCAACGGTTGCTTGCGAGGACGATGCACTGGGGATGGTTGCTGCGGTGGATGCGCCATGTCGAGCGCGTCTTCCCGCTGGATACGTCGAGACTGAAAACAAGCGCCAGGGACACGTGGGTGTGATTGATTCGATAAGGTGACGCGCGTATACCGGGCGACGGTGATGAAGCAGTGATCGCCGCCCATCCTTCTTTCCATCGGTCTGCAGGTATGCTTTCCAACCTACTCCAGTGGTCAAAGAAAGGTGAGTACGTGGGCAGGACAATTGAAAGCATTATACTGACAGGAACACAAGACTCGAGTCGGAGAGAAAACCGACCTGCCTCCAGTAACAGTGACCGAAAAGAAGCAAAACCAATCGAAATCGATGGCAGAGGTATCATATGGTCAGTTGCATTCCTCGCTGATGGGAAGCACGCTGTGAGCGGTGGTACGGAAGAGAAGATTCGACGTTGGCGGGTAGAAGATGGCAAGGAGGTGGGGACGCCCATGGATGCGGGGAGTTGTGTTGTCAGCATCGCAGTGTCCCAAGATGAAAAGTGGATCGTGAGTGGGACCGCTAGTGGATTGGTGACGGTGTGGAATACGAAGAGCCACACAACAGTTACCGAGTTGAAAGCGCACAACAGAGGGGTGTGTGCAGTCGACGTCTCGCCGGATGGAACGAGAACCGCGACCGGATCAAGAGACAATACCCTCTGCGTCTGGTCGCTCTTCACTGGCAAGCGACTGCTTGGCCCCTTGGATCACGACAATTGGATCGTCGCGGTCAAGTTTTCACCGAATGGACGCCTCATTGTCATTGCCACATGGGACCGTGACGTTCGGGTCTACGACGGTCAGAATGGCCGCCTCCTCGTCGTGTTTCCGGTCCAAGTCGGCTCGACCTCGAACCAGTCCCTCGCCTGGGCCAGCGATAGCAAGCAACTCTTTGCCTTGTCTCGCGATGGCAACGTCCACTGTCTCGACGTGTCCACCGGATCGACGCTCTCGCAATGGTCCATTCACAGTAGCGACAATCCAAGGTGCATCGCACTGGCAGGCAACAGCAGGTTCATCGTAGCCTCCGCTAATTCATCGGTCTCATTCTGGGACACTGCGACGCACGAGCAAATCGGGTCTGTCATCGAGCACACTCATGACATTGGGTCCATGGCTATCTCAACAGACTACCACCTTGCGACCGCCGCAGGCGATAGAATCACCGTCCTAAATCTCTGCGATGTGCTTCCCTCACCATACTTCAACGATGTAAGTCCACTTGTTTCAAAAGCCCGCTGCACGAGTTGGCTCCCTAATCACAACCCGCTTTTTTTGTTGCTTGCGACAGCTGCTCCCTGAGCGGGAAATCGTCGCACGCATGAAGGTTGAAAAAGCCCATCCCGAGGAGATCGACACATCCCGACGTACACAGGAGGAGAGCTCAAGTGCGTTCGTTTGTTTCCTGACTCATTTTATCGACATCTGCGCCCATTTAGGTAGCAAAATCGCCCACCACGAGAGAACCGTCCAAGTACTCCGTCAGGAGCTAGCCACATCCCGACACGCAGCCAACCAGAAGGAGAATGGCCTGAACGAGACCGTCGTGTCGCTACGTGCAGACCTTCACACACAGCAAACGAACTCAAGTGCGTTGGTCGACACCGTGCCTCGCGCCTCCCTAACTGGTTTTCTGTTATCCTCGTCCGTCGAACGAAAAAATAAAAATAGCGAATCTTGAGAAAACCATCCAAGAACTCCGTAACCAACTTGCTGCATTCGAGTGCGCGTCCAATCAAGAAAAGGATAGCCTCAACGAAACCATCAATTCCCTTCGCGCGGTGCACCAAAGTTTAAGTGCGTCCATTGCCCTGGCTCAAGCCTCACTGATATCCAAGTCTGTTAGACGACAAAATCGCACATCTCGAACAAACCAACCAGGAACTCAACGCTCAACTTGCCGAGTCCCAACACAAAGTCGATAGTATCATCCGGATCAACCGTGTACACGAGCAGAAGCATCAATGTGAATTCCTGTATGCTCAAGGTCACATACATGATGCTGCAGAGTCTCTTCTCGAGATTGCGAGTACCACAAACGAAGATATCAGAGGCGATAAATTCATCTTTAACTGGCTTGCCGGTGAGTTTTGGCGTCGCGGCATCAGGATAGAGTATTTAACCCCTGCCGCATCAGAGTTTACCCA